>WURV02122209.1:0-40476 GCA_011762755.2 Epimenia babai
AGTATCAAGGGTCACTGAACACACAAGTTTCACACAAATATACACCGGAACGGGCCTGCTGAAACGGTTATGGGTTATGAATATTTCTTATCACTGATTGTACATAAGTATCAAAAAACTCAACTAATATTAATTTATATATTGTTTTCATATTATAATTACTAGCAAATTCAATAATTGAAATAGCGAGATTTTTGTTAATGTACGAATAAGTTGCCATGAATTACTTAGAGCCATAAACACTTAATGGTTAGAAAATCTGTGGTGCTAAGTACATGAAAATCTTGCAAATGCTTACTTGATGAGTAATACTTTTGATTTCTTGTGATTGCTGTGCGAAATTCTTCTTATCTAACTCATAAACCTTTAGGTGTTTCTCCAAATCTGTATGGAAGACATGAGCTGTTAAACTGTAGTCACAGGAAATAGGTGACTCAAGATTAATGCAAAACATAAACAAGAGGCCACAGAGGCCTCAACATTCTCCTCTGACTATAGGAAACAAGAGGCCAAAGAGGCTTACCTTCGCCTGAAAAAGAGCAAAAGACAAAGCAAGTCGCCAAGGTGACCATGTTTATATTATAATGAGGAGACAATGACTTGACATCAAAAACAAGAGGCCAAAAACACCTGAAAAGACCCATTAAGACCCAAGAAAAAACAGATTTGTAGATAAACCTTGGCTGAAATCACTGCTAATTGCCTACATAGAGATGTCCTAAAAAAATCGAATGAGACCTACACAGACAATATCTGTGAAATGGCAGATCTTTGCACCAAGCAGATATGGAGATAAAGATTTTCAGATAAAAAGTCGATAGAAATTCCCCCTATGCTCTCATGATGAGATGCTGAACAAATCTGAAAGATACTAACCCGAGGACAATATCTGCTGAATGGCAGACATCTGCGATGAAGGGTTCTTGAGCAAAATATTTTTCGAGTAGAAATACAAACATCGACACAAGATATTAAGACAGTTGAGCTATTACACCTACAACTGAAATATTAAGGAGCGGTATTTCTATACTACAGCAGCTATCGGTTGCGACCAAAAAATAGTCACCATGGGTGTCGGTAAATTATCAATAAATGATTACAATACATCAATGAATGGCCAGTGACCCACGTTAACTACATACAAGACCGCCATACCATCTTTGTAAGCGTCGACAGTTAAACCTAGTTCATGGATCGTGGCTTTATCGCGACTCGTCTGTACGCGTAACAAGTCCACTTCCTCTTGCAGATTCATCCTGCAATGATCCAAGTGCTCACTGAAATACAACCGTGCCGTGCTATCGCACAATGCTGAACTATCGTTAACATAATCTCGTATCACAGGGGGTTGGCGTCATTTATATGGTGGTGAAATCACCCGAGTGCAAACAGATCATCATCGTTCATTCATGTTACTAGTTCAGAATGCCAACATACCATCTACCTCTGACATACAGCCCCACAAAACAGTCCTGTGTTATAAATATGTACAAGGAGATGGAAAGATAGAAGAGAGGTAGTGCCACAAGAGACGGCATCCTTAACACAGCATATGTAATGTAAGGGGCTCTTACATAACCAATAACCAAACCAAACTTCAGCAAGGGCTACGCAAAATAACATTGGCTGATAAAGTATGCAGCACATGTTGCCATTAAAAATCGCCAATGGAGTCCAACTTTCAGGGTCCAACAATTAACGCCACCAGTTCCATATGTCCACAAACAGCCTACATATGTCGCAGACTCCACTAAGTCTTTGAGTATTGAAGGATATGTACAATGAGATGATGAGATAGCGGAGAGGTAAGCGTTATACAGAAGTACAGCCATGTCAGGGAGAAGAAGCCCTCACATAATCACACTGCAGGGGTCAAATGCTCTAACCACTCTGCTAACTTCCCCCATTAACCCCTCCAACCACAGATTCAGAGATGTGCAACTCGCAATCCATGCTGGAAGTAATTGATGATTGACCGTTGCGCTTGTAGTTGAGCATTGTCCTTCTTGTAGCGAGCCAACTCGTTCCACACGCCGTCTGACCGCTCGTTGCGCAACTCGTGAGGTTGAGCGCGTGCCGGTTTGTCCTTCTTGCGCCGTACGCTGAACAGTACAAGTAGAGACTATCAGCTGTTGGACAGTGGCCAACAGAAATGAAATGAAATTTTATTGAATTATAGTGCCCTCTTAAGACATGGCTATCAAAGACACCTTACAAATTTATAGTTACTATGATTACCTAGAAATACATGGAATACGGTTAAAAATCGAACCATGGTATACCATGAATGAATCGATAGTAAAATAGGCATATACAATACGATCACATATAAAGAAAATATAACTAAAAATATTACAGCACAGATCGCATATTTGCAGTGTTAGACATATGAAAACGCTGGTTAAACTAGATATTTAAAACAGATAGTTAAGCAAGTGACCAAAGACGCCTCAAGATGCTCAACAGAAAAAGAGAAAAAGACAAAACAAGAGGCCAAGGAGGCCATCTTGATATTAGAATGAGGAGACTGCCTGACATCAGAAACAAAAGGCCAAGGAGCCCTGAAAATACCCATTAAGATACTGAAACAAGAAAATCAAGATTTGAGGATAAACCTTGGATGGAATCACATCTAACTGCCTAAATGAAGATGCCCTAAACAAATCTAAATGAGACCTACAGAGACAATATCTGCCAAATGGCTGGAAGTTCTTTATATATTACGAAAAACGTTGAATAAATAAATATAGCAGGTAAACAAATAACCATCTTCAATAGGCCTCGATGTTAGTGCGCAATGAAACCTTAGACCCCATGATGAGCATTATAACGGGTCTGGAGTGTAGGTTGGTAAATTCCTTTTATAAATTGATACTGTCTCATTGATATTGTATAAGTTCCAGCAAGCAAAATCCGTTACGGTAATTAAATAATAATTAATAAAATACATTTAAAGATTTGTAATAATAACAGGCCTCTGTATTTATGATGAAATAAATGCTTAAATGTGTATATATATTCTGTTAAAAAAATCACATTAGTTTTGTCCTTACAATACAGATTCTTATGGTGGGTGGGGGCCTTGTGCTCAGTAATATTGCCCTGGAAATATGGCGTAAACAGGATAACACTATATTTGTCATTCCTAAATATATGTTTTCAGTCTATTTTCTGTCTTTTTTCCATTATAAGCTCACCTGAGCTTATGCTTTGTACTGGGCGGACATGGATATAAATATTTTCAAATATAAAAGTCGATAGAAATTATCCCCCTCTGCTCCCATGACTAAACAAATCTGAAAGATACTAACACAAGGATGATATCTGTTGAAAAGCAGACCTCCACGATGAGGGGTTCTTGAGACAAATATTTTTCAAGTGAAAATACAGACATTGACACAAAATATTAACAAATGATATAAACAAACCATTAACAAATCTAAAAGAGACCATAAACAAATCTAGAAGCGACCACCCTAAGGACAATATTTGCCGAGTAGCAGACATCTGCGATAAGCGCTTCTTGAGAAAATTTTTAAATAAAAAATACAAACATCAGCAGAAGTTACCTCCCCTTGCTGCAAGGACGAGACTATGAACACACCAACCTAAGAACAATATTTGCAAAATGGCAGACCTCTGCAATTACTGGTTCTTAAGAAAATTTTTTAAGTAAAAATATGAAAATTGGCAGAAGTCACCTTCCCTTGCAGCGATGATGATGATACCATGAACATATCTAGAAGAGGCCATTCTTGAGAATTCTCAGAGGTTCTTGACAAGATTTTTCAAGAAAATGTTAACATCGGATGGACAGATGGCGGACGAACTTCGATCAGAAAAACTCACCAAGCATAAGCTCAGGTCAGCTAATAATGGGAAAAAGACAGAAAATAGACTGAAAATATATATTTAGGAATGACAAATATAATGTTATCCTGTTTACGCCATATTTCCAGGGCAATATTACTGAGCAAAATGACCCCACCCACCATAAGAATCTGTATTGTAAGGACAAAACTAATGTGATTTTTTAACAGGATATATATACAAATTTAAGCATTTATTTCATCATAAATACAGAGGCCTGTTATTATTACAAATCTTTAAATGTATTTTATTAATTTATTACTTGATTACCATAACGGATTTTGCTTGCTGGAACTTATACAATGTCAATGACACAGTATCAATTTATAAAAGAAATTTACCAACCTACACTCCAGACCCGTTATAATGCTCATCATGGGGTCTAAGGTTTCATTGCGCGCTAACATCGAGGCCCGTTGAAGACGGTTATTTGTTTACCTGCTATATTTATTTATTCAACGTTTTTCGTAATATATAAAGAACTTCCTCGTTAAAACCAAGATGTGGGTTGCTTTGTTAACCACAAAATACGAAAAAAACAAGAAGTGTACCTGTATACAAAAGTTAGTGTTGATGCTTAAGTTCGTTAGTCAATAGGGTTTTGCCTCTGATTTCATACTGATTTATCAAATGTGTAATAGATACGATATGATTAGGGTGAAATGAGCGTGAAGCAGGGTACCTGGGAGGTTCCGCGTCTTCGTATGTCTTCAACTGCTGCCTGATACTGTTGTAATTGTTCTGGAGAACCTTGAGGCGCTCCAGTCGCTTCGTATGCGCTACCTTAAGCGTGTCGAGTTCTTCCGTCTGAAAACATCGGTGTCAGGCAGGGATAAAGTAGCTGTGCAACAGGCACGACCTAGCACCTCACAATTTTATTTTCTTAGTGCAGACGTCACGAATAAATTCCACTAGTATTCGCTTATGGCGAAGTCAACCAGATTAATAAAGAACCTTGCCTAAGATTAAAATGAAAAACCGCAATAGGGAAATAATAGGCACTACTCAAACCGCAAAGCATCCACCTTCTTGCTTAAAGGTTTCCCAAAGCCCGTAATACATGTTACGTGTTTCATTCGGGAGTGAATACCAGTTAATTATCTATCATCATGCAAACTTATATCATCATATTCCTAAAAACAATTCTGACACTCGATTTGCTGACATGACTGCAGCCAAACCTGCCACCTATTTAGTATTCAATCTGAACAGAGATCCTGGAAAAAACTAATTCTTCATCGTGTGCAACGATCAACCATGTTATATACGGTAGTATAATAAATAGATGTAATATTTCTAGAGAACCTGCGCGCAAATATATTTTTATTTTATTACTTAGTATGGCCTACACAATGATTGCTTAATGAATCGGTCTATTCTTAACCATGTATTGATGTAGAGATAGCCTGGGATTAACCCATTGCTTGGGTCATGGTCATCTTTGGCCCTTAACAAATCTAGTCTAGTGGTTATTACGATGTCATGGAAACAATTAGCTTCATTTAGTTTGGTGGTGAAATCATCGCTATGGAAACCATCGAGACCGAGAGGGGAGTTGACTTTCGCCAATTCCCGGCATTGGTTCTAGATTCCGAAAAAAACCTAGCTATGTATCACACTTTGCTATCTGTCATACGTGACAGCTATGTATGATGAGTGAGTTGTTAATGAGATAGCAAGGAGACAGCACCATGAAACAGTAAAGCCAGTATTCGAAACACAACCACCACGCCGAAAGTAATAATCCCATGCCCAAGTCGTCTTTATAGAGATACCTATGAGCAGTTTCAGTTTTATGGCACATTTTGTACAGGTTTTATATTGGCTCTGGCTAATGCTAATATTAAGAGAACAAACTAATTTATTTGAATTTCTGATATGTGTCTCAATTAGACACCCAACAAACCTTTAGAGCTAACAAGGCACGTGTCTCATCCAACTCGCTACAAGAGCGTTTTATGTCTCGATCACCATCGGAACGTTTGCGCGGAGACAGTGACCTAGTTCTCTGATTCGATTTATGTGTACCCAATGACTTCGATCGGATGTGGTTGACCCACTTTGATCGGGCACTGCTGCATGACCTAGATCTCTTTTGTGGGACATTGAACTTGATTGGGTGCAGAGCCTCGTTCCGGTGACTCTTTCCTTCATTAGGTGTTGAATGATTCGCTTCACCTAGGACTGACCAATAGAAATCTTCGATGGGTTCGAGTGAGTCCATAAAATCAGCAGACCTATGAATGCCAAAATACAAAAGTTGAGCCCAGCAGCAAATAACTGCATGGTCCAGGTGCAAGACATGTAACAAAAAGGTCGCGGGTTCAAAATAGTATTTACTGAGTTATTTTTAGGCTGTAGTTGGAGTACAGTCATTTTTCAAATAGGTAGATATTTTATATCATCTATCACAATGGTATCTACCCTAAATAGTGGCCAGAAAAAACATCTGGCCTTCGCTGCCTCAAAGACTGTGTTGACAAAATTAATACGTACTAGCATTGTCAAATGTATGCCAAGGTAATACTTATATCAGTTGGCAGTTTCTCATAAAAGCTTCAATGTTTCAAGAAGGAATATAGATATTTGGTTCATATAGACACCCCTACTGAGTGGAACATTGATGTAAACAGAACAGTGAACAGTAACCGGGAGATGGGATAATGTATTCATACATATGCGAATGTTATGCAGTACCTGCTATCTTGCAGTCTGCCTTTTTTATTATTCTGAAATAAAGGAGGTAAAATAAAATATATATGTGAACAAGGTTAAATGAAATATATGTGAACAAGGTTAAATGCGTAAAATATATGTAAACAAGGTTAAATGAAATATATGTAAACAAGATTAAATGAAATATATGTAAACAAGGTTAAATGAAATATATGTGAACTAAGTTAAACAGGGTTAAATTACCAAAAGCTCTTAAAGATACTGCATTGACTGACAAGATGCCCCTTGAATAGATAAACTGTCAACATTGTTATAACCTAGTGTCTTTACACTTTAAATGCAGTATGAAAAATATGACAAATTAGGGATATGTAGTAATTAAAAGAACTAATATATTTATTATACAACTAACATGCCGTTATTATTTCAACATTTACGTTGATATCCTGGGAATACCATTTCGTGTAATAAAATAATCTGGTCAATACGATTTCTTACTTATTTATCTCGAGATAAAGGCAATCAGTTGATTCTTAGGACCGGGGATTGAACTTCAAGAAAAAGCAGGAAAAGGTAACAATGACGACGGAAGATATACCTGCGAAGTCATGGCATTGTCCAGCGATGGTTTACACCGTGCCCACTGTTCATGTCGCGCTAAATCCGTGCGTAGATCATTCACTATCGAGTTCTTCTCTTCTAACCTCTGTGGCGGAAAAATATTACGACTTTCAGACTTTCAGAACCAAGATATGGAAATGTATGATTTATTATAATGCTGTTATTGACTCCCCGGTTGATTGTCTGCATACTCCAATGTCAGCTCTACCATTGTCTATTTGTGCCACTAGTCCCGAATACCAACATGCCGTTCACTTAGATCCTACCTTCTTCTGCCTAAAGATGTATCTATGTAACAATAGATTGGAGATTCCCCTGTTGTCTGGGCTATTATCTGCCCTTTGCTAGCCTATGGTTGATATAATAAATGGATCAGTCTCAGTTTAGCGGGTAGGGGAAAACACCGTAGTGAAAAACCACTGGACAGACGGTTGACCGTCATTCAGGCCCACAGCCTACATGTGTATTTCACACACCGCTATGTCTGCGATAGTTGATGATCAGTTACAATGAGATGACGGGGTAGCTGAAAGGTAGGCACCATAAAGACCATACAGAGAGCATATCAAACACAGCCACATCACAGGGAAACAGCCCGGAAATAAGCACACTGCCAGGGCTACCTAGACACATGGGCAAAGAGTGTCCAGGGTACTTTATGGCCAAAAAATGCCACAGGTCGTAAGGTGAATAGAGCAGGAATTGATCCAGGATTCAAGTCCAAGGATTCCACCACTACGCTAAGTGTCCCCAAATTCTAAATAATATAGGCGATACTCATACAGTGAAAAGACGACAGTGCACCTTAAGCTCAGAAGAATGTCAAAAGAAATCATAGCAAAAGGTAGACACCAAAAACCCCAATCCCATTATACTCAATACAAAATAATAAACATGCACAATAATACATTGCTGTACTGTAACCTTTCTGAGGTCTTTTACATTCTCTGCCATTTCAGCCTCGATTTTCTTTGTATGGTTGTATCGTTTGTTTAATTCGTTGTACATCTGAAACGACACAACGTACTTCACTGACATCCAATGTCATGGCAACTTGGGACTAAGGTAACAATTTTTAGCACAAAAAGGTGAAATAAAGTTATGATCTAGCAGTTTGCAACATTATACAACAATAGAGAAATACAGGTAAAAATACTTGACCACTGCTGGTGACATATCTTTGTATATAATTGGTACGATTAAAATTTTAAATCTTTATGTGTTCTTATGTGGGCTTATATACTGACTATAATACAAAAGAGATAAGTATGTTTTTGGGGAAGTAGATGGGCGAGTATTACGAGCGTTAGACTCGTAACTGAAAGGTCAGTTAGTGATTTATCTATTTACCATCCTTTACAGGTGACATGCCCAGTGTCTCTTTAGTGCATTTCTTAAATAAAAGGTGTTTCAAATCTAAGTGGACCAGGGCATCCAGGTAGGCTTGTTAGTGTGGCCATGTAATGGCTTCTGCCCTCTTATGTGGCTCCATCTTCGATGTGTGGGGTGATATTACCCGTGGCATTACTCCATTTGCTATCTCATCGTTTCACTGTATACAATCATTGCCTATCTCAAAATAATTGAATTATTGGAGTAGGCAGTCCGTTGGAATTGGGAACTAATGTTCATCCACATATAATGGTTGGCACTATAGTGATTTGCTAATAATAAAAAATGAGACTTACCACATTCACGAACATCGTATTAATCGTGGCCTAACCCAGAAATAGCGAAGACCAGGAATGGCTTAAACAACCACGTACTTAACTCCAGACTATTCAAACATCCAAATTACGGCAATGTGAATATTGCATGCGTTATAAAAACCGAGAGCATTTCATCGTGACCTGTTGTAGAGACGAGGACTCCTGATTGAAGGCATCTTCTTGGCCTTTCATGACTGTTGCACATATCGACAAAACATGACGCAAGAACACAGTTGTACAAATAAATCCACCTAATAAGATACTATTTAATTCAATAAATTTGCTTATGATATTTTATGCCAGGCCTAGGGAAACTGTGGCTCGGGGGGTCAAACGTGACCCATTTCTAGCAAAATGCAGCCCATGGTATGAACAAAAAAACAGTGCGTATCTACATTTGCTCTGTTGATCATCAGGTCATAATCAATTCAAGTTCTCCTATATTCTATTGTATTTACTAATTAAGAGAAAAGCTAGTGGAAAACCACTAGACGTCCAATGATGCTGATTTATTTAGCCGGTAATTTCCTTATTTTTCTCGATGTGGGACATGTGCTCCAGCTCCATTAAACACGTGCTCGTGAAAACATTTAAGCGGTTTAAAGGCATGGTAGCTGACAGAAATAACCTGATGATGTGACCATCCTACTGTATTTGATATGGTGTGACATTAAGTGAGTTTTAAAAAGATACAATACACCACTACAATGATGTTGTTGCATAGTATATCAGGCTAACTGGTGTGGGCGCGCAATGAGCAATTTTATAGTCACCAAATAATCCATTATATTATACTAACCGGTGTGGGCATGCTGCTGGAGACCATGAAGCTGGTGGATGAGGTCAGCCTGCTGCGTTGTGTGGTCGGTGAGTTCACGGTGCGCCCTCCACAACTCGCTCAGCTCACCTCTCACGACCTCCAATTCGCCGTTCTTCGCCTCGATCTCGCTTTCGGCTCTGTTCACGAGCCGCTCCAATTCGGCCACCTGCTTCCTCGACGAATCGAGCTGACAATGCAGATGACACGAGATAGACTAATGATGATATTAGGATTTTAGCAATATATAACGGAAGTAGGCTTTTAACTGTCAAAACAACTAGAAAAGACCCAGAAAATGAGGTAGGCAAAGAAGATAATGACTAATATATGCGAGAATGGAAAATTAGCTACATTCGGGAAGTAAAGCAGCCATATGTCAAAATTCTGATAAAAAGCGATATATTATTGGTAGGAGTATTATTGTGAGGTGTTCTGTATCATGGAGACTATTGTCACTTGAAGATAGCATTAAAATTTTAACATGAATTACCTATGCTACATCCAATAGAAAATATCAAATTATAAAATTTACAATTGTAATTAATATAACCAATAAGGAAATTTGAGGTGAAAAAGTAAAAGCTATTACAATGTTTGGTATAAAACGTGAAAATTTACCAGGATATGTTGAATGTACAAGGAGTGTTATAGTAGTTAAATGTTATATGTATTAAAGGTATAAATTGGGATGTTGGTTGAACTTGGCTTTGGAGGACATGTTAGGGTGTGATATATGGAGTGTGAATACATCAGTTTAGTTTTCCTGAATTGTAATTCACTCTATATTACCTCGAAAATTTAGATAAAAGGGGAAAGGTGAGGTTTTCGTGCTATTTTATAATTAAATGTCAGTTGCACGTTACCTGTTACATCCATAATATATTTTTATATAAAACCGTTTCACGACGAATCTTTCTCAATATTCAAGCACGAAAATCCTGCTCATTTCCTATTGTGGAGGGCGCGGGAAAAAATCCCTGGTTTGTGCCGGTTTGAATTCGCAACCTTTCGCATCAAAGGCAATGCTTCTAACCACTGCACCATTGGCACCAACTTTTAGATCGCCATTTGGCTGATGACAACTATGTTGTTTTATTTGTCGGACAGTGTAGGAAGGAATGGAAGCTGCTGGATGATCCAAATTTCTCTTTCTACTATCACGGTGAAACAGAATAACCATAGAAAAAGATGGAATATTGCATTAGGCAGCATGATTATATTAAACAAATGCATGTTCATCCTACTTGATTGTTCCTATGCTATCCTTCTTGATTATTTCATTATACCTGTATTTAGTCAGGATATTTTTAAGTTCAGCAAGACACTAATTAGTAGGGTATCGCTGAGTCATCATATATATATAGAATTGTAATGCATAATATAAATTAAAAATGCGAACAGAACAGCTCATTAGCAAAGCTCATTGCTCATTGGTAAAGCTAGGTTGAGGGTAACAATCCGGCACAGTAACATTGGTGTTTTCCCATTAAATCTTTTGGACACTTTATCCTAATTGCTTCGGTTGGCTTAGCCATAATGTACTGCTGGAATTTGTGGTAACACAGGTATATAACTAAATACACACTGGTAAAGGTGAACACGTGACGGGCTGCCCTCCCCTACTACTTGATGTTAACTGTGCAGTCTGTGCTAGTAAACAGGTTTCACATGACTTACCTTCTAATTATATATAATTACGGCCCAGGTAATAGTGAATTGAAAAAGATTAAAAAATATTAAATGTAAAAACAAGAAACTCTTAAACAAGTAATTTGGCAAGAGGAGGAATTGACTCAATCAATTTAATTACTTGCCTGAAGCCAGTGAGGTTACAATTCAAATACAGTATATCTAACAGTATATACATATATACAGTACATATAGTACAGTATACTATAAACAGTATATACATATATCAAACAAAATCCTACAACCAAGCAAAACTTTGACATTTTTTTAATATTCATACTAGGAATAAGGTAAAAAAAAGGTAAAAAGGTAAAGTACAACATTTATATACCACAAATTTCATCCAATAAAGGCTCCCAGATGCGGTTTACAATGAAATGTTTTTGACAGCTATTCAGCGCGTATACAATACCTTCGATACTCACATATCACCCCGCTAGGGATAATATCGAGCATCTACCCATTTTAGAGACGGGTTTACTCCAACAATTGGGGATAAATGACTTGCTGAGGATCACCGCAAAAAAGTCGACTGGTGGGAAGTTTCGAACCCGCGACCTTTGGCTTACGAGTTCCGTGTTCCTACCACTCGACTAACTGCTTCCCCCTGGAATAGAGCTCCAGGTATTAATAATTTGCTTATATGGTGTATTGCGATATAATCTTCGAGCAGTAGCTACGCTAGTTGTGTGAAAAATAAAACTAAATATCAAATAACTTTTCCGAAATACTGTTTATATATACACATAATGATAAAATCATAACAATCCTAATGTGGAAAAAGGTTGCAATGTTAATGCAGACCATAAGATTTAACTATTTCTAACAAACCTCAGATATGACCCCTTGGAAGCCATCCACCTTCCTTGAGATGTCATTTTCTAATTTCTATAAGAAGTATAACATTGGGAATGGAATAGCATCATATTTATATCAAAAATCATGTGGCACAAATCAGTGCAAAAACATTTAGAATGTCTGTAGTGGATGTAGTAAGTGGACTCGATGCCAGAGACTGAGAACTGTCAGGTAGCTAAGTTCGCAAAATCTTGTGTCTTTGGAAGTATCCAGAATTTGGGTTCACTTGGTACTCATGACAAATTTCACAAATCCATGTCACAACACAAGAATATGACATAAACACTGCGATAATGTACTAGAGAACACGAAAATACAGATACAAGTCATTACTATTGTATCTGAACTATTTAACTCTAGACGACTGAAAACAATCTTAGCGTGAACTATCGAAGCCAGTGGAAGCAGGGAAAAAAGTAGTCGAGTGGAAAGGTGCTAGCAGCTTTGAAACTGCCCATTGGTCAGCTTTAGTACAATGGTTTTCAAAAAGTCATTCATCTCTGATAAAAATCTTCATTTCGTAAGAAAAATATACCTCAATGCATCGTTGAACAAAAATTTGTGTATTAACACAGTCAAGGTGAGTAGACAAGAATTATTGAGGTTGCAGAATAACATGCTCCAGTACATAGAATAACTAGAAATGTGAGTGAATTGTAATAATTATCCAAAACACTATATTAAAGAGTATATAATTTAATGAAATATGCATTTTGGTTATTTATTTGTATTTTATGGATTTTTAAATAATAGTTTTAAATTAAATTATTCTGCCCTGTATAACAGAATTTGGAATTGCAGTTAACTGACGATCAATATTCCACCATTTGCCCCCCAAACTATAGATTTTTTTCAAAGTATTTGTTTATGAGTTTAATTAATGGTTTATAACATGGAAGGTTAACAGTGACTAATTTCCTGAATAATTGCCTTAATCATTTTAGTGGTTTATTCCACTTATTAATTTGTTGTGATAGAGAAGCCATGTCCAATGCTACGACCACTAACCGACACGACTTTCTGTAAGTTAGCTGCCCTTTCTGCCTCTCGTTCGTTGTGGAGCTTTTCAGATTTCAGTTCTGTCAGCACCTCATTCATGCGCCGATGTAACTCTGCCATAAAATGCATTAAACTTCTTAATACTCTAAAAGTCTTGATACTCAGGTTATGTTCATGATCAATTTAAATATTTCGGATTTCCTCTACAATACGAAAAGTGAAGGTAACACCTTATTGTCTAAGGTTATGCTTAACACAAGCTTTCGTATACAAGTATACTTCTTCAGGTGCAATGTACTTCCTCTACACTATGCTATAGATTCACAAGTTATCACAGCCTACCTAAAGAGAACAAGAGGCCAAGAGGCCTCAAGATGCTCAACTGCAAAAATAGAAAAAGACAAAACAAGGGGTTAAGGAGGCCATCTTGATATTAGAACGAGGAGACCGCCTGATATCGAAAACAAGAGGCCGAGGAGACCTGAAAATACCCATTAAGATACTGAAACAAGAAAATACAGATTTGTAGATAAACCTTTGCTGAAATCACCGCTAAGTGTCAAAATAGAGATGCCGTAAACAAATATGAATGACACCTACACAGACAGTATCTGCCAAATGGCCTGTGCACTGAGTGGACATGGAGATAAAAATTTTCAAATAGAAAAGTCGCCCTTATGCTCCCATGATGAGATGCTGAACAAATCTGAAAGATACTAACCCTACTAACCCTAAGACAATATCTGCCTAGTGATAGACCTCCGCAATGAAGGGTTCCTGAGAAAGATTTTTCAAGTGAAAATACAAACATCGTCACAAGTTACTTTCCCTGACTGCAATGACCTTACGATGACCAAATCTAGAGGAGACCAACCCAAAAACAATATTTGCCAAATAGCAGACCTCTGCGATAAGCAGTTCTTGAAAAGGGAATTTTAAATAAAAAATAGAAACATCAACAGAAGCTATCTCTGTCTGCTGTGATGGCGCCACCATTAACAAATCTAGAAGAGACCACCATAAGGACAATATTTGCCAAATAGCAGACCGATGCAATAAGCAGTTCTTGAAATGATTTTTAAGAAAAAATATGTGCTGATTTAAACTCACAACTTTTTGCATGTAAAGCCGCACTTCCCATCACTACACAATGGGTACCAACTGAATTATAAAGTTGAATAAGAATAAAAGAATAATGAAAATAACATGAGATAAAGAGCTGTAATTCTATGACAATCATCAATATTCGAATATGCTACCCTAGTTTAAGAAACAATAAAAAAAATTTATTGTCACAATACTAATTGATTGTATGATAAGAATGTTCATAAGTGGCTCAGATTGCATTCCACAATCGCCAATTACTCTCCCTTTACCTGTTTTGTCAGCTTCGAGTTTCTCTATGAACTTGCGGTTACATTCATCCTTTGAATTGTCCTGTTTGCTTAGACTGGCCAACTGCAATGCAATGAAAAACAATGAAAATATTAATAATATTGAAATGAATTGAATAATAGGATGACGATGATAAAAATGATCACATTGCATGTGCTAGCATTTAGTACAATAAGAATTATGTGCCCCGCACCATAGCTGTACAGCAATGTAACAAATATATAATATATTCACATCACGCCTAGACCTCTGAGAAAAGGTTATTTCAAAATCAATATATGAACTCGGCGTTTTTAAGGTTACAGAATGTCCAGGAGGCCTTGATTAGTTCTAGTAAACTGCTCTAACCAGTGTAATACTTGTGGTGTTTTTCAGGCAGAAGTTACTTCCCCTAGCTATGATGGCGATACCATGAACAAATCCATAAGAGACAATCCCTAGGACAATATCTGCCAAATGGCAGACCTCTGCAATAAGCAGTTCTTGAAAAGATTGTTAAGAAACATTTCAAGAAAATGTTGACATCGGATGGACAGACAACGAACAACCTTCGATCAAAAAATCTCACTAAGTATAAGCTCAGGTGAGCTAAAAATACACTCGCCTACATGTTTAGTGAATTATCTTTCAATAAAAACTAAGATTGCATAAACTATTTGTAAAACTAAAAACCAGCATTATTTACGTTGCCCCAGAATCTCTCACAATATTATGCAATTAATAACCAAAAATCATGGAAAATTCCATGATGCTTACAGATTTACATTATAATTAATTATACAATACAACCGTATTATGATATGTACATGAACTTCTACATTACGAAAGCATAGATAATATGTACTCCAATAAGCAATCGCTCAATACATGATTTATTACGACCCATGTCAACGGTATGTTTTAAAGCAGCAAGTTTTGTAGAAAAATTCAATCCTAAGAAATAATTCTGCAATTGTCACCTCTCTTATTAAAAAGAATAAAAAATCATGTACCACAAGGTATGTAATTCAATTAACATGGAACATTTTTGTTAACAATTTAAAAAGAATACCGTGATATCTTTCATAGCTCGTATCTCCTCGCTATTTGCCTACAGTAATATATTCCCGTTATGACAATATTCCTGTCATTGTCGTGATATTTTCCAAACAACGAGTATGATATAATAGAGAAGGAATGGTATCGCCATATCGATCAATGTGGTAGATCACACCATATGGCAGGTATATCATACGGATGTACCATGGAATATCAGGGAGAAGGGTAAACACTACTGTCAAGAGTCATCATATGGGGGTGTGAGTAGGTACGTCTCACAATGTGGTTTATACAAGAGCGTCACACTGGTGACAGGACAATTTTTTTACGTTGACAAGTCCCCGCCCCCGTCTACTATAGTGTTCATATTTATAGACATTTCAATAATTTGTCTAGTCTAGCCTGGCATGGAAAAGGGGTTACAATGGCCCACGCAACGGTTGAACCTGAGTTCATTCACACACGTCATGCGTATGTACAACGCTACATGTCCGTCGGCAGCGACATGGTACGACAATGACATTGTATCCGAGTCTCGGAGAGACGGAGACAAATCGCTGCGGCCGAGTGATTGTCGGAGACAATTTTTCGGTCACTCTGCCACACAAATCATGTTCCGACGTACACCACAAAGACATTAGTCTAGGGAAGATCGCGACGCGCGCACGAGAATGACGGCGAGTCACAGAGTGTTATTGACCGACAACGTCGCGCGTCAAGTGTCACACATTTGTCTGAGGTGACGCGCAGTTCCAGCCACTCGGCGTTCAGTTAGTTATAGCGGCGTTTAATTCATACGTCCTGTACGGCTGTATGCCCCCATCTTTCATCAATATAGGTCACTGTCTACGGTTGTGTAGGTCCGATGTTACTAGGACAGACTATCGAGTTACTATTGAAGAAGCAAAAGAAAACAGTCTATTATCCGAATAATTATCCGAATAAGTCGGATCCGCAAATTTCCCTTTATAATAAAGTCATCGGAGTCATCGCGTCTGAGATATTGAATTAACAAATATTGCTTACAGATCTATTTCGACATAGTTTTCCGTATATAATGACCAAGTAACCACAACATAAGCAAATGAATGAACTGTGTAATGTATATTGCATATTCAAAACTGTTTGTGCCGATAGTGCAGTGGGTCGGAGGGAGAAGTTGAAATTTTGAAGCACACAAACCATGGCTTTTTCCCTCGTTTCATGTTATGAGAACGAGATTTTCATGTTAATATTTTGGAAAATTTGCATTGAAGTTTTGTTTGTATATTTCATAACAATATATATATGACAATAAATATCGTGACATGAAATGAAATTTTACTGATTTATAGTGCTCTTTTAACACTTATTTCCTTAGTAATACAATAATTTATTCAATTATATAAAAAATCATCGATATTTTTGAATCCTACTGGCACTTCAGAGTAGACATTTCTCACAGGAGTTGCAGTGATACCATGAACTTAATAGAGGTGAAATACAAAACTTGAGGTGGAATGACCATTGACAGTGACACAAGTAAGGAGAGACTAATTCAGATTAATGATCAATGAGTCTGTCCTGGGAAGTGGGGATCTGCGATGTTGATGCGGATGGGAGTGTTGTCAATTATAACACCATTAACTCAGCTCAGTCCACTGCCAACAAGCATTCCATGATTACTGGATGTCATTAATGGGCCACTCTTGATTACTGATATTTATTAGCCCAGGAAATATCAAAGAGCATCATCACCTTTTTAAAAGATTAAGAATAAAATAATTACTAACATTCACCACCCAATGTAAAGTTTGACTATGCCGTTTGTTCAAAGTACAATGAGTCAGTAGAATACTTTATATCACTATTTATAAGTATTATAAAATGAAGATGACAGGACTATTAGGTCTTCCAGAGCTCAACACTTCTATAGTAGGGTTATAAAACATGTAATCTACACAAAAAACTCCTACTACAAATAGAATTATGCGCTTAGATGCTTAGTTCACGCTATTTACCAAGTCCATTGATTTCCAATATGCACTCAGAACTGTATTCCTTATATTTTTAGTTAATCATAGTAACCGTAAATTTGTAAAGTGTCCTTTGATAGCCATTTATTAAAAGGGCACTATAAATCAATAAAATTTCATTTGATTTCTAACAAGGCAATTGACTGAAAAAAGTAAGGGAAAATAGTTTTGTTAAACAATATAATGCATACAAGGGCAGTGAAAAAAGGCTGCAGTAGGAAAATGATTAAATGCCTCTCTGACTTGACGTCATGTTATTGATGGGATGGCTTTGAGTTCAAGCCATTGATCAACAATGGAAGGTATGAGTTGTACACAGTAAACCTACCTCGACTAGCTGCTAGACATAGGGAGTCCTAAGCTTTACAGTAAACAGACATGTCAATTTTTACTAATTCCTTGAAGCATAAAGACAACACATGGCGGGAAGATAAAGAGACCATCATTGCCCAAACTTGATGGCTATGCCAGATGTGTACAGAATTACGGACCACCAGGGAATGCCAACAACAGCTGACAGTCATTAAACAAAACAATGTCCCTCCACTTTGGCTACTCACTATTCAGACCGGATGACAGAACCATAAAGCATTGGCTACTCCTACAGTACTGAACTATTCTTTGGCAAATTATATTCATATATTGAGAATTTATTATGAAGCCGAGAGAAATCAGAAAATAAGGAAAACTTATCCGAACATAAAACATAATTACCATAGATAGTATTATTTTCCTCAATAGCATGGAGCATTCGCATTGATGACTAAAGTCATCTTCAACATTATCAATGTTGGCCATGATAACGTTATGCAATAATAGTATTACCATAAATTCTCGAAGCCCAGATAACTACCCTATGGTAAACTATTGCACACTTTGATGAGAATATTGATGTAAATGTAATAATTTTCCTTGAAACGATAAACGTTTTAAACGATAAGGCTAACATAATGCAGATCTCTATGCTCTATGTCTATAATTTTGCCTGCATCTATTAAGACAGAACTGGGCTGCTCTCTATGGGCAAGGACAAAGTTAAAGAATGACAAACTTAAATCATGTGATCATTATAATATTGATGATGAATCGCAAACAGTAACTAACTCTTTCCTCATGTGAAGTAATTTGTCAGTCAATATAGTAGCCTTCTGAAAAAAAATGAAAACAATGATGCCATATTAGGTAAATTCACAAAATGTGGTCACAAAAGCGTTCAATCGAGTGATTGGTATGAAAAAGATTGTATTGATGAAATATGACCATGCCTAATAATTAAAAAAGGAGAGGCATTGAGTGATGAGAGAGTAATACTGCATTAAATGTATAAAATAATAAGGAGACATTCCTGCTGGCTTCGCAAGCTACGGAAGCAGTAACGTAGTGTAGGTGTGTTGGTCAGGACAACAACAGCTGTCTAACAGCTGTCCACAGCTCAAATGGGAATTATGACTTATTACAAGTCCAAGCAATCTAGCAGATCTGCTCCACGCTGTTCCCTGCATCAATGGTTCACTGACGCATCCCAAATGGCTACTCATGATCTTCCTATTTCTTTATGGCAATGGATAGGCAACAGATCTCATCAATGGAACTTATAGAATGAATAAAAAGTGGTCAAATCAAATTCGACCAGATAACATTTGTGAGTATCGACTATTAATTGAACACTAAATGTTTCACCTATACTTCCGTGGGTAATTTTGATCAAATCAGAGTTTTGTGATATTGTTTGAAATTAGCATTGGTGAAAACGTAGCAAAAATCTTCAACATTTAAAACAGGCGAAGTAAGGATCGGAAGCCCCACTATGCACTGCTTACAAGACAGCATGATAGATAGGTGTTGGTGGGACCATTCCTTTCTAGACCATTGATACCGTTTCACTTGATTGAAAACTATGCTACTTTGCCCAAGAAATGGGGATTATCCTAGTGGGTTTCTAATCAACGAAAAACGAAAATAATCAATGGGACAATGGGAATTCCAATATTAAGTTTGATGGGTATATACTAAAAATACGCACAGTGGACACAGACAAATTGACAGGTTAAGATACGATAGGCGATCGACAGATATCAAGAACACTTGTTTGAAAAGCCGACTGGAGAAGCCAATTAATGAGATGGTTGACACGATCAGATGTCACACCAGTATAGCCTGCTGCAGTACTAGAAGCAATATGTAGTCAGTGTTCTATGTTCTACGCTTCCCTACACATGTCATCTGGATGGCCATTTGGCTGAGTTTATGATGGTGAAATGAGTTGTCTGGCAATGCAGAATAATTAATTCTGCTATCAGGATAGATAATAAAAGGTCACATAGTACTTCAGAAGGTCAAACGAAGATAAGACGCATATATAGCAGATTGTAACATCTCATTGATCGATTTCTGTTTCTTGACTTTACAAGTATCGAATATAGAAAGTGGTAATGAAAAGTTTCCCTGATAATGCACTAATTAATAATTAGGGATAACCACTAACTACAGAATATGATGTTGATGGTGCAATGTTTGTTTACGCTTTTCAAATATTTACAATTATATTTAAATGGCATTCACTGTGTAAGTTACATTTTCTCATCATTATTTTTGGTGTAAGAACATAAAGCTTTAGAAACACATAGTTTTTTTCCCTATCAATTGCAAGATCATTTGCAAAGGTCAAAATTTAAGGTAACATGTTGAGACATAGTGTATAACATGTCCCATGCACGGTAATACTTAAGTGAAATTTATGAGAGAGTTACATGAGATTATTGAGGTGATAGAGAAACACCAGTTGGAATTGGTCTTACTCTTATCCTATAAACTTCATACACAAGGCATTAACACATGATGAATAGACATTGCTCTAGTTAGGTCTTTCTGCGAAGGAAAATTGCTGTAGGCTCTTGTGATATGAGAGAAGCTTCCAAGGTAGACTGACATCATCTACCTCACTACATTGTACAAAAATATATGTTATCTGTGTAAATAAGCTAGCCATGTGGTCATGGTCATGCTTATTAGCATTGCAACTGTTGACGCGTATCACTGACACTCCTGTAATCAAGACTTTGATTGTCAGACCTTTGATGCAACAATACCTGGCAATGGCAATTTACCTACATACACATCTGTACCATACAAAACCAGCCTCAAATATTAACTTACTAACTGTTGTAACATATAGTAAGTAAAATGTTTTATTAGTAACAATTGATAGATACCTTGTATTTATATACGAGGGAAGGCTGAAAAGTTTATAGGCTCACCAAGAATAACGGCGAGTCATTGTGGTGACTATTATACAATGCGTTTACAATGCGATATTTCTTGCGTTAGTTTCTACCTGCAATTTATTGTGCTCAGCGTTTATACCAAGATACTTTGGTTTATCAATAATGATAAGTCCAGTTGTGACATCATCACGTGATCAAATAAAGATGGCGCATACAACTTTGAATTCGAGTGATTCTGAGAGTGACATGGAATTAATTGCTACTGTTATCACAGCCTGCCATGCTAGATTTCATTGTGGTTTTATGACCCTTTTGGTTGTCATATCCCATAAAATGGCCTGCTCTCAGTGTAGATTAATTAATGTTTCGGTTTCAAGTTTTGACATCGACTGGCTTACAAGCCGTCATTTTGTGGGAGTATTTTTACTGAACGGACAAACGCGATCACCTGAGTTACATGCTGAATACTCGTATACCACTGGATAAACGTGCGCAAGAAATTGCGAGAATAGAGCACTGCTCTAATGCGATATTTCTTGCAACTATTGATGATTTTTTGTAAATATTGACTAGCGCAAGAAATTGCAGCAAGAAATATCGCAGTGTAAACGCCCTATAAGTGCACAGTTGTTTCCAGTGTAGTCGCATTTATTAATCAATTGTGCAGTTTTACCTCGTATGTACTGTAGCTGGACAGAAATGGACAGAATTTAGCACGGTGCTATTATCAAATATCTGGGTATGAAAGGGTCAGCCCCCTCCCCAAGGACATTCATGCTGATATGCTGAATACATTAGGGGATAATGCCACTGCAATCGAGCAGTTTTTAGTAATCAAGATGTGGGCTTCTATCATGGGTACCCAAGCGCTGTAACGTGGTTGGACTAAGGGTGTAGAGCGTAAAGGGGACTAAGTTTAAAGGTGACCAGTGGTTAATAACTACCAAACAAGGCATCGTGGTCGCTGTCTGAAACAAAGGTTTGGCACAATACAGAACGAGCCAGACAATATGAATGAACTGTTGTAGCGTCAAAATTCCTAATTTGAGTGTTTGTTAAAAGTAGTAGTTTTGTACATTATGAATGTTAGAGTGAAGCATCTGCTCTCTGTTTCTCTAGTTAGTTACTGGTTAAACTTTGTTTTGGAGGACGTCACATTCACTCTTTATAAGGCCTAATTGCTAAAGACAAAAAATAATGCATCAAACTCTGCAAAAGTCAAGGCATACTTCCTCTGGAGATCTTTGGGTTTAGGTTTACAGAATCATCCTCTGCCACTAATTGGTTGATTTCCTAATACGATGGAGTAGTCGAAAAATATTTCACCATGCACCACTAACTCAAATTTAAAAATTGCCATTCAAAATAGCAATACCTGCAATCTCTCTTTGGGTCTATTTATGCAAATTGTAAATTTTCACTCATCATCCATTTTCTTTGTTGGAATGCAGTATACTATTGTGCAGCAAAAACCACATAAATACCTAATTTATCGCCCATAACAAATGCTTCCTTCCACTCATCTGTTTGAATGGTAAATAATTCCAAAGGTTCATCTAATTAACAGTGCCTTTCATCTTCGCCATTCCCATTGGCATGAATATTTCAACAGTCAATAGCGGAGTCGCCTAAGCACTGTGCAGTGATCAGTCTGAGCAACGGTGCAAGAGTTGCCCATAACGAACAAACATGTATTTCTGAAAAATAGACCCCCGCTTCTTCGATTAAACAACAAGAGGGGAATAAATTGAATTTGTGTTTTAGTGTCTTGGACTTGAAATCTCAGAATATATTCTGGACCCGAAAAAAATCTAATTTGGAAGCCCCGGCCTAGACTAAGCCTATATCTACATACAGTACATACATGTATGTGGGCAACTGAAGAGGTATCCGCTACACTTTTCAAGCATCTCATTTTTTGTTCTAACTTTGTAGTATGATCAACGGGAACGGGATAGCTCATTTGGTAGAATACTGGCCTATGAACTAGAAAGTGGAGGGTTCAAATCACCAACTGCGTGTTTCCGGGCGAGGTACTTTATCCCGTGTGCTTAGTAGAATTTATTTGTGGCAACACAAATTAATATACACTGAGAAAGTAAATTTGTGAGGGGCTTGCTGGCACCTGTTATAGAGCCGACTACCCCATGGGGCTGGTAAACCATCATTTGACAGGTTGCACAAGCTGCTTAAAAATGCAGTATATGAAAGTTACAATTTACTTTCACTTTTACCCATAATATTTTTTTCTTGCTGTAATCTACTGTTGTGCGCATATACTGATATGTGCATTTTCTGGTATTTTATTTCTCGTGTATATAAATATATATGTAAGGTAAAAATACAAGAACTATGGGAGATAGTTGAAACGTCTTTCCATCTACGGTATTATGCTATACACGTTCAATGCAGCAACCCACATATCTAATACATCAATTTTTTAATAGAGTGTAATAATTACCTAAACTGTGCGCAATTATTAGTAGATATTGAGATATTCTGCATACAGTACTTATTGGCCAGTAATGATCCCGAGAATGCTGCAGGCAGTATAACGCCTCTAAGTCCCCACCCATATGGCACAGCCTTAATATTTAATCGAGTGGCCCAAATAATTAGTGACAGGATTAGGATGGGACAGGTTCGCAATCAATAAGGTAATCAGCCACAGGTAACGAACGACATATCGAGATAATTAGTAGTCACAACGCCGATGTGGCCATCTGATTGACCCTTGACGAAAGCACGACATGCAATATGTGACTGGTCACATGAGTAGACATGACTCTGTGATAGGCTGGCTGAGTACCGGAGATTTGTGGAGTTTCGATTACGGTCTCGAAATTTTGGAAATTATTTACTGCGATATTTTGACAGTGTTTGTGATGTTTAATATCTGATGCAACGTACATCAATGTGCAGCAATACGAGTGACATAGCAGGTCAGCCATATAAAATCATGTAACGAATGTAATTATTAATCTATTAGGTGATTTATAAAATGTGAAACAGATGAGTTGACATGACAGGAGCCAAAATTGTCACCAAAAATTCATCAGACTACCGAATATGATTGAAGGTGAACTTTGATATTAGTATCACTATGAAAAGGGAATATCCCAGAAGAAATTTTCTTTTCTACTGAAAAAAATACTAGGAAGATAAAATTAAAAAGACAAGGACAAAAAAGGATAATTCATTGCTATGTGACAATAGTGTAGGAGAACCAAACCTGATGTTCTAGGTAGGATATTTTCTCTTTTAATCCTGTGTTTTCGGTTACATGCCGCTCTAGGTTATTCTCTATATCCGTTTTTCTGCAAAGTAAGGTATAGACAGCAGGTCAAAGGTCACAAATTATGCACAGTTTCAACAGCGTCATTGAGAAATATATAAAAATAAAAACCAAGCTATTTAACCTTTATCTTAAACCTATGCCAAAAATTTCTCAAGTGTAAGTAGAATTAAAAAATCTATAGTACTTATATTTATAGCACTATTTTATAAGTTCAAAGTAGCCATTAGTCTTGTAGGATAATAATGTCTATTTGAAGTCATAAATATTCATAAGAAAATGCACGTGTCAGAACTTGAAAATAAAATAGTCCAACAATTGCACAAAATTATACCCATCACCTATCGCAGATGTAGTAAAGTGTGAGGCATTGCTACAGTGTCTGTTTTCATTCAGCATCAAATGGTTGAACTTCAAGTAACCGACCAGACAAAATAAACATGACTAAACATTTTCAGCATTCGACATCTACAGATAGATGGATTCATTTGACATGTATTTAGGAAGAATATTTTGGGTCTGGGCAATCTTTGTAATGTGTCAGTAATAGCCTTCACAACAAATCAATGCCAGCCTCATAATACATACGAGTGCACTTGGTACTGTTCTTGCTGATATTTGACTCGATAAAAGTCTCACCTTGCGACGACGGATGACAATTCCTCGGCCTGAGCTGACACCGTTGTTTCAAGATCAATGATTCGCTCATCCTTCAACTTCAGGATAGTCAAAACTTTTCTGTCTTTGATTTCTGCCTTTTCCTTCTCTCTAAAATAAGTGATAATAATGTATCGCAATATTAATTAAATATATTTGCAAGAGATTGTGAAAAGAAATTATATTTATCAAAAATACGTCATTCATTGGTAACAGACATCAAGATGGCCACAAATCCATGATAAATATCAAGATATACTTTTTTATATTATGAATTATAAAATCAGTTTAGACATGGAAGCTTTTTTAGCAAATCTAGTCTCTATGAAAAAAACAAAATATTCAATTCATTACATAGATAGGAAATCACCTGTGAATGGCAAAAGTAACTGCTGCTGTCACATCAGGCTTGGCTACCTGTAAGCGCTTCCATAGGCTCCATATGAAATTATTGTCCACCTAAAATACCAGAGAGGCTATACATTATATAGTTACCTGATTCCCTATATACCATCAATTACCTACAAATATTAAATAAGGTCATAGTAAAAGCGGTGAATCACTCACAGTCGTACGTAAGTGTAACAATGAGTTCAATTTTTTTAATATTATGGCAACGTATAGCTTTAACTGTATTTACAAGTAAAATAATATACACAAGTACGTAAAATAAGTACCAAAATGTTTGCAACTGTATCATAAAAGCAAACATTTATGACATTATGACGTATTTAACTGCAGTGAAAGTATTGACTCGACTCTTTGAGTTTCTTGCGTTCAATCAATAACAAAAGATCCAGTCTTCTACATGAGACTTAACTGAGGCACTATGTGCCACGTTGCGCAATGTTATGTATGAAAACAATGCTGCAGCCTCTTGAAACCGGCTCCCAAAAAAGCAGCCAAAATATAATTAGTATTAGATGATGATTATTGTAATTATATTTTCATCAGACAGCCAAGCTCCTAGTGACGGTGGTTTCTTGTCGAACCTCAATTGCCTTCAGGTGTCACATAAAACGTTTCAATATTATATCAATAAATTAGATCTATTCTCAATATTGTTTACTGAACCTCAATTCAAAAACAGAGAGAAAATAAAAAATATTAATGTAATTAAAAAAACAATATATTCACCTTCAAATGTTGTAACTCACGCATAGATGTTTCTCCCATGGGATTGCTGTCAAATTCTACGGCTTTACTGCAAAGAACAAACCTGCTCATGTAGTTTACATAATTGAGATAATGTTTGACGAGTACGTCTCAAACACTTTTAAAGTGGTCTATTGGTTCAAAAGCATTGTTCTATTCCTTACCAGAATCTTTATGACCAATAAATGTATGACCCACAAAATTTAAAAGTACCCATTGATATCAGTTTGCTTTGTTGAGGTCACTATAGGTAATGTACCTGTACCTGTATAATAGTAGAAAAGAATGGTCTTTATTGAAAACATATCACCTCCGTATTATCAGAATTAGACATCCATGATTACCATACCACATTACGGAATTTACCACTGCTTATTGGGTATAGTAATAGACCACAGAGTAGGTTATCGATAACACTATAGGAACATACTATTCATAGTTCGTATTTATGTAATATAATGTATATGACAGCCAGAATAATCGATACACTGAATCAAAGTGATACATTTCAGATTTTCAGTTCATTGTGTAACTAATTACGCGATTAATTACAGGATAGAACGATGATGTATTACGTGAATATCTTTCGATCCTTCCGATTTTTGGATGAGAGACAACGTTACATGTATGAACATATAAAAATAAATGGACCATCCTAAATACATATCATTCATTTCTCATCATGTCTCAACCACAAGTTTCTATCATAGCACATATATTTTTAACGCGGCATTGACACTACGATATTTCATGGTAAGACTTTTTTGGAATGGATCACCTGCGGGAAATTGCCAACTGTTAGAAGATATATATATATAGAATTTAAATGGTGAGCATGACTTCTTCACCATTCATGTGTATACAAGTGATTATCACACATGATAATCATTGGTCATAAAAATTAAACAAGGCAGACATAGAATCATTTCATAACATGACAATAAAGTGGCAAACAACATAGTAGTAAACAATAGTAGTTAACAATAGTAGTCACCAATTTAAGTGCAATTAAATTGTATCAAATGATACATTGCCGCCAATATAATCACTGTATATATAGCCTATAAGGGAACAGCAGTCCAAAGAGGCATATAATAATAGCTAACTTCCAAGTTGATTTCTGTTGATTATTTTAGACAATAAAACGGAAGATTCCGCAACCATTTGTATACAATAATTAATATTGCTTACTTTCCAAAGAATTTTTTGGAATAATAATCCATGATATTAGATGAAATGAAAAGATTAACAGTTTAGAATGCTAGATACAATTTGGATCGGAACTTTGCATGCCATTTCCTATAAAAATGACCACCGAATGATTGAAAATGTCGCCAAATACAGGAATCGCTAACCGGAGATGTCATTTCTCATCACATCGACCATAACATGCAAGGGCGATACACATGTAATTTTTCGAGTAAATAGTAACTATCACATTACCGAGCATCAATGTCTACTCAAGTGAAAAAAATAATTTACATCATGTGACTTCACTAATAAACTTTCTGGAGGAAGATTACACTTTTAAAAATAACTTTAAAGAGTCAATAACCTCCTTCTTAGCATGGGTTTTCATGTGCAAAAACTGAAAAAGTTGACAACAGACAATTTATTTATTTATTCGTACCGACTATTGTGGCTACCATACATCATACCATTAGTACTATACACATCTTAGTGTAATAGTCATACTTCAATAGCATTGTATGAATAACAAGTTACGCATGCTGATTGCATTTAATACTTTTTTACTATTTGAAATATATTCTGAATAATTTTCCACACTGCCACACTTCTAGATTTACTGCCTTAGTAAATAGATGTCTACTAAAAAAGTCATTGTAAATCATTTCCTACTTAATCGCCTTTAATTTTACCAATCACATGGTATAAGTTGTGACGTTTACACAGTTTTGTTTTTATCCCTCTGCACAGCGCCGCCATACAGGTATGAAGTAGCTACCGTATATACTCACTTACAAGACGACCTTTTTTCACCAAAAACCTACATTCAAAGTGGGGGGTTGTCTTCTAAGTGAGACTATAATTATTTCAATCCACATTGTCGTCCGCAGGCCCCACGTAGCGTTTCGCATGATAGACAGGTCTGCGTATGACATAGCGGTTTTATAGCGTGGGTTGTTTTTACTGTATATATTAGGAATTGTTATAGCGGAGACTTGTTTGTTCATTGTTTCTTGTCCGTTTCACAGTATCGCTCGAACCAAATTCGTCGCCGCCATTACTCATAACTACATTTCCAGTACTGTATTATGAATAAAATTTCGCCTCGTCTTATAAACTGGTCAACGCTAAAATTGACTCTTGTGTTTCTAAAGTCAGGGGGTCGTCTTATAAGTCAGTCGCCTTATAAGCGAGTATATACGGTAATAAAAATGTATTGAACATTATGGCTACAAAAGAATAATTCATCAACGTTTCTTAAACAGATAATTGAACAAGGTATGATTACATATCAAGGTAGTTGACGCTTTGTAAAAGACAATGAAATTCTCACTCATAGAATACAACCTTGATTGAATAGCTTAGTTCCTGAAGCTATGGAAACGTTTTTCTACTAGGAAGAGTAAAACAGTCCATGACAGTTAAAAGGGACTGATATCTTTTACAGATACTTTCACCAAACGAGACAGTCTTATTTATGATATGAACACCACAGTTATACTCGGTGAGATTTTGATAATTCGATTGTCAGTTCAATAGAAAATTGCGTGCAAAATGTCGTATCACTTTGTATATTCGGTTTCAAACTTCGTTGGATTTTATGGTTTATAATAAACAACTCTGAGACATTTACAGGATAGTGATATTCATTATTTTACACAAATAGCTACAAATTGGCGATTTCACTGCCTAAAATTAGAAACTGAAATGGAAGTTGGCTATTTTTGGGTTTTTCTATTGTTGATTATTTTATATGCGTATGTGTTCTTTGGTGACTGAATAATGTATATGTGTATGACCTAATAATTTAGATGGATATCTGTCACTTTTTATTATCATCCACTCAATTTAATGGTCATTTTGGTTTGGTTTTAAAATTTAGGTGCATAGGCATATGATTGATTTCAATTCTATATCAAATTCGTCTTGACAATGATGATAAAATGGCATATTGCGATTTGCATCTCTAATAAATAAAAAACTTCAGTAAATATTAATAGAGAATACTTACCGGCGAATATTAATATTATACAATAATCGAATCCACAATTGTATTTGGGTTTCTGTTGCTAACACGGAATTACGTTCTTTTAAGTTGAAGCTACATAAATAGTATGACAACTTGTTAGAAATTATATATCTTACGTATAATCATCCTTATAACATTTTAACAACATACAATGAGTACGTGGCAGTCTCAATTAATCAGGTGGACCATACTACGTTTTGCTTATTATTTATTTTGCAGAAGTACACAAACTCGCAGGGGCAGCCATTAAAAAATTCATTAACAATTTTGAGGGAACAAACACCTTACAACAATATTCAATGGGCAACAGTCGCTGTGAGTGTGGTTAGTTGGTAAACTACTAACGCAAAATCGGATCCACTCCACTAGCAGACGAAGAGAATTTTTGGAGCAGACGACATTCGATTGTACGCTTGCTTTGAGCAACTGAATCTAGCAACAGATGAACAATTTACGGTTATAATAATCCCAGTAAAACACAAATTTAATTAATACTATCCTGTTCCAGTTCCGCATAAACACATGCGGTTTCATAATAAAATATTTCGAACATGGAACATTTCAACGGTTCAGTTAGCAATTATAGTCCACAAACAATTTTATTTTAAAGACTACTTTCACGAGTTTCAAATAGTTGGGAATGTGAAGCGTCGTTCTAGAGATAATAAGTCAGCGCAACTTATGCGATGGTATTGATAAGAAAATGTAAAATGGGCCCATTCAATTTAAAATCGATAAAAAATATCATTATATTTATAATCGTTTGATTATTTCACTATATTTAGTGGGTGGAGAGAAATAATGAAAAGTGGTTTGAGATCCCACTGTCGTTAGAACATCCATACTATCAATACAACTTTTAAAAATTTAGTAGATGGATCTAATAATGCTAAGTAGGTTGGGACAGCTTAGAGTATCCACACAATTGATCAAAATGTTGAGGAATTTTCGAGGTCGGTATACTCTTGTAACAAAGGTTGTGTGAGGGTTTGGGGTGGTAATGCATTATTTTTACATTATAGAATAATTAAGTCATATGTCAAATCTGCTTGCATAACATTCCCACTGTCAACGTTGGAGATGTATACAATCTTGAAATCACATTACAAATAAAGATTGTACAATGAATATATCAAAACAATTATTCTTGTCTGTATTAGTTAATTTTAAAAAGCTCTTTACGTTTAAAAAAAAATTGTCCAAAAAGAAACTTTGACAGTAAATATTTAGTAGTAATTGAAATGTAAAGGTTGAAATCTGTCGGTGATATGATGGGTTAAATTAGCTCAATTTATTTTAGGCCGATAGTAACGTTTTTTTTTTGACAATAACCTACAGTAATTGTAGAAGAATAAGGTCCATATCATTCATGATTTGTAAAATGAAATAGTCATAATCCTCATGATCACTCCATCTATCATTGGTTAAAGTTTGCAATGCATTGTAATGGTTACTTTATACCAATTATAGAATATGCATCAACCTCACAAACGTGTTTGCAGGCATGTTTGCACCAAATTATTGTTCACAATATTGAATGAAAACATTACAAGGCATATTTGAAGTTAGACTCCATACAGTCATTTAATGGATACCTGGCATCTTAAGTAGTAAGAGCCTCTTGTCATTATGATTATATACTGTGCTACGGAATTTTGTCAAGTCAGTCGGGGTTCAGCTGGAAAATAATAACAATCTACTTGTGGATTTAATGTCATTTATTCGGTTATCTTACAACTTACAAATAACGTAATTGGGTCTCTGAATAATAACAGAGAAATGTACAGAAAAAAACCTATAGCAGGGGTGTCCAAGTAGATTGCATTGAGGGTCGGATTGGTAGCTGCGGAATATTCCGTGGGCCGCAACATTATTTCAAGCAACTATCATTTCAATTAATTAATCATGTTATCTTTTATATAAAAGCACTTGATTTTTTCACTGATCAAAAGCAGTCTATAGGCCGGATGCGGCCCATGAGCTGCTAATTGGCCAGGACTGACCTATACCATCAGAATTATAGGTTTTTCTATGCATTTCTCTCTTACTTCAAAATATTCATTAAATAACGAAAGGGATAGTATTTCTAGGGACCATGTATTGGAGTGACTGCTATAACTTTAACTACGAAAATACAAAGGTAACACCTTGTTGACTAACTGTATAAGGATTAACACAAGCTTTCGTATATCAAGTATACTTCATCAGGTGCTCAAGTATACTTCATCAGGTGCTCCTAACTGACAAACATTATGAAATGAATAAATTTGTACTGGTATGGTTGACGATGAAAATATTTATATGTACATTTCTAAACAAATAATGAATGTGCGCAAAACTATGCCATAAAGCTTTGACTGATTAAGCTCCTCCAGTTGGATACGCTGGTACAATTGCAAGCAAAGGCTTTTGAAAATATATAAATACACGATTGTTTCAATGTCACAAGTTATTAGTGAATATTCATGGCTAGACTCAGTAGAACACTAGTCTGCAATTTGAGGCTTCCAAGTCACATGCGATTCTCAATGCATTTCTGCATACCCCCACTGTGTATATCTCAATATTTTTTTTCATGGGCGTCATTGATGAAAATAGTGAAACATCACAGGCCATATATATATTGTATATTACATAAACATTATTTATATATATATAAAATTTGTGAAAATTATTGAGTAAATGCTCACCTATCATCTATCATACGCTGATTTTGTGTCATAGGACCAGAGGGCTTTATCGACATAACATTGGTAAAAATATCGAAATGACTTTCAATAAATATCCAAAAATTGCCTATTACTATAAAACACTGTTAGATTTGTAATAGCATTGAAAAAAATGGTAAATACTATTAGTGAGATGACACTCAGGGCCATAGTTTTTCAATTTCCATATGCCAGAATGTAAACCAATTTTCAACCAAAGATTTATGTCTTATATGATAAATATGGAAATATCTAACAACTATTTAAATGCATAATCCATTCAATTACAGTGCTGATTTTATATCGCTGGAACAGTTTCAAAATTATTCATTATTTAGTAAGTTATAATGACAATACTATTGCAATATGAAGAAAAGTGTGACATATACCACACTCCCAAATCTTACTGCGTTGCTTGTCCAATGACAGTTTACAAGTCGTGGCGAGAGGCAGCTTTGTAATGACCACCAGCAAGCTCATTGCAATATGTGTATGAATTTATGTCGGAATAGGCTATGATTGATTTTTGGACCATCATAGACCCTGAGAAAATTAGCCTAGATAGTGGTTATTACGTTGATATGATGTGGATCGAATAGAGCTATTATTTTTACTTTACGAAATTTGATTGATTTGTAGTGCTCTATATAGGAATAGTTCATAGTTACAATTTTAAAAATAACTAAAACTTCACAGAAATCGAATTAAAATGTATATGGAGAACACAGACACTAGTTAATTAAAAACATTATGTAGTACGTTACATAATATAGTGTAATGGCATAAAAGATATAATATTAAAAATACTTACAAACTTAGTCAAAGTTAAATTATAGACTTCCAGAACGATATACAATAGTTTCCGCATTTATGATGGTGGGGAAATCACCCTTGAGAAAACCACCAAGGATGTGTAAATAGACAGCTTTTTGTCTGAAAAAGCCACAGGTGTAAACTGTTCAAATTTGGGATTAAACCAGTCTTCTCTGGAATTCAAATCCAAGGATCTTGCCACTCAGCCACCTGAGCCATTTGGCGGTGTTGCTATTAATAAATTTCACTGCTTGGTCAATAATGAAGAGAAAAAAGAGTGGCGCCTTTGTAGACAAACTATGTGATATAATTCACTATTAGTCTACAAAAGTTAGGTACGTGGATACCCTCAAAATTATCTTGTTGCTAATTTAAGAAGAACAATTGGCATACAGGGGTAAACTTGAAAAAATATTATAGTTGATGATCATGATTCTACTTGAAAAATATCAGATTTGATGACTATCATACTATTAAAAAAATATAACAGTTGATGTCTGTGATACTACTCGAAAAAATATTACAGTTGATATCTGTAATACTACTCGAAAAAATATTACAGTTGATGCCTGTAATACTACTCGAAAAAATATTACAGTTGATATCTGTAATACTACTCGAAAAAATATTACAGTTAATGTCTGTGATACTACTTGAAAACAATAGTTGATACCTGTGATACTACTCAAGAAAAATATCAGAGTAGATGCTTGTGATACTACTCGAAAAAATATTTGAGTTGATGCCTGTGATACTACTCGAAACAATATTCCAGTTGATGTCTGTGATACTACTTGAAAACTATAGTTGATGCCTGTGATACTACTCGAGAAAAATATCAGAGTTGACCGTGGTGATACTCTTAATGAATTTATTAGAGTTGATGCCTGTGATACTACTTGAAAAATATTAGAGTTGATTCCTGCTATACTCCTCGAAAAAAATATCAGAGTTGATGCCTATGATACTACTCAAAAGAAATATTACAGTTGATTGATGTATGTGCTACTACTCTCCACTTTGTAGTTCCGGTCACATGCATGTTATAGCAAGTCAACTATCCTATACCCAATGGAATATTGTTACATGAGTGTATAACCTTAAACATAAAATGTATGTAGCAGATAGGTGATCATAATTTTGTTCTTTTTCGTCAATCTCTATCTTGGTAATCTTATTTTATCACTAAGAGTTGAAATGTTTTTTCTTATACCATGTGTTATTCAACAGTTACATAATCGGCAAATGTCATAATTATTAATGATTGCTCTATGGCAGCAAAATGAGGGTTAGGGATCTACTTCAGCAGATTGAACTGTATTATAGTAAATGTTAGTTGGTTAGTTGACCGATCTTGACAAACCTAATAATTTAGTGTGGACGCCTAGGATGCTTATTGACGTTCGGAGGTAGATGTGACATCTGGTTATGTGAGAGATTATTTATCGGAGAACGTCGTAACATAAGCATACGACAGCAACGTGTGACACTGTGCACCACCGCAAACTCGCCCATTATTGATTCCCCGCTTATATACTGGCGTTGTACTCGCATCCCTGGACAATATCTGTGTCATTTTGTAATAGGTACTGTGACAGAGCTAATGCCAAAACTTCACATCGGCCTATGCGGCACTGCGTAGTTGGGCGCATCTAATTAGTGTGACAATAGCAATGATGTATAGAAATGTAACTAATCACGCTCGGCTAACGTATATATTCTGTTATAACGTGATTTTAATTCGTCAGAGCGTCACGTATGTATACAGTACACCGCATGCTGTAGGGACAATATGACTCGATAGCTGTGTATATACTGAAAATATACCAATTTTTTAAACTTTCATGGATGTTGATTCAATGCTACTAGCTCGAAAATACTCAGTGAAATTTATAGATCTTTTTCTATCTTATTTCAGTAATTGTATTCGCATTGTTTGTCGATGTTAAAAAATAGTAAATTAGTGATTGTTATGTAGGAAATATTTTGGCTTTTACAAGTTTATAAACTGACTGAAATAATATCAACAAATACACCCCAGTACTAGAAAATGCTTTCATTTCGAATGTGAATCTGGGCCCATGTTGAATCATGGAGTAGAGTCAGTAGATAAGTGAAGCTGTCACAATGACTCAGTCACTAGACAGACACACTTCCATACACCCAATGTTCATTTACAGATGTGTGACTGGGCCCACATCATCTCATTGCCCCATGCACAGAAGTCTGCCTGCTTAGATAAGACATAAATGGCATCATCAGGTGTTGGGTTACTCTAGCTGTGGCTCACTGGCTTGACTGCTGCTTCTCCTCCGTCCAGTAATATTCCTGGCACATCTACTGATCAACACTACTGTCAGCTACTGTGAAACCAGCCAGTTTGTGGATGAGCAGTCATACACACACAGAATCCTCTGTCACTTGTCTGGCAACATGGTGGTAAGTGTGTCTGTATGCAGTATATATAGATATATCTCCCCCATTCACCTTAGCTATTAGTAGATTAATGGTACAATTCCCCATCTTCTACTCTCCTACCTACATGAATAATTTCAGTATTTAGTCTTCTATATGTCATTATGTGCCATTAGTAGGAGTTTGAATAAATATTTTTAGACAGTCGTTACCATGGTAACTAACTTGTGCGGCACAGTGCACTGTCACTCAATGATAACATCACCTGAAGTGGCAGCCACAGCAGTCCCAAATGCTAATGGCAAAGAACATTATAAGTACTTAATACTGTAGTAAGATTTCGGCACTCAAGGCAAGCTGAAGCATATATCCTGTTCAATTAATTATGTTTGTTCTATGATAAAGTCTTCGATTTGAGTTGACGTCGATGGTCAATAAAATTATTGTATTCAGAAGGTAAGTTTTTAAGTACCGCTGTTTTTTTTATAGATTCTAGCAGGCCTGCAAATTAGATTTTCTCTCATGGGTCAGATAAGGAGCTGGCCATGTTTTGGTGTGTGGGACACAAATATACGATTTTGTGGCATTCTCATTACGTCATATTGACAATATAATATTATAAAGTTAACATAGTTAGCACTTATTGACAATATAATATTATGAAGTTAACATAGTTAACATAATAATAGCAGTTTTTGTAGAGTGCAGTTATTTCGTAATATTTACTCTTAATTATGACAGTAACAGCCTTTCATTGTTTTATTTCTGTGTTCACTCTAACCTCTTCATTTTTAACTTTGATTTATCAATCGGGTATGTCGGCCAACAACATTGTTATAAATATAGTATGGAATGGATTTGAATTCACCAATGATTTACCAGTGATGTTAACAATTTGAAAGTTGATATTAAAGATTCTATTTTATAATTTTTATATTGTTTTTGCCGGCTAGATAATAACACATTGCGGTTCTTGTTGGCCTGCAGGCTGCGATTTTGGCATGGCTAATTTCGGTATAAAATATATATAGAGATGTGGGTTATCGTATTAGCCATATTGCGTAATAGGAAAGGTTAAAGTAACAGCTCATTGACTGAATACTGTTATGATTAACCCTTAGTACTTTGCTGTCAACAAATTGTATTGCTAGAGTAATGCGATATACAGTCGCCGGTATTGTAAGGGTTAACGCAAGATTCCTTCAAGTATATTGTGTAGTAGATACCCACCTAGTTTTGATAGATATGCCATGAAATAAAAAAGTTAAATGATACAGCTTATTGACTCATTCAAGAATGTATTTCGATAAGATTTTGTATACAGGTATATTCTTTATCATGCTTATTGATGAGCATAGATGTGTCGTACAATTCATATCGCAATGGGAGATAACTCCATTACAAAAAATTGCTGTGACAATTCGTTGAGAAATTCTTGAGAAATAATGCGACCAGTTTTCATTGGATAAGAGTAAAACGACATGTACGTATGTACAATCAGGCTGAAATTAACCAGTTGTCTAGACCATCATGAGTACTTTACAAAATGAATTGTGACTATGGTTATTACATCTGTTGATATGGTTCACCTTTTTTTGGTGGTAAATCACCATAGTGGATACTACCAAATCTGGGTAGACAACTAACCATCATTTATTCACCTGCGCAGATTATGGTAATTGCTTGTCACAGAACCCTCTCATCAAATTTTTTTTTGTCGAAAGCGAAACTCATTTGTTGTGGTCTAAATCTTTTTATCTTTGTCAATTTACGCCATTGTTGAAGTAAACACATTTTGTGAAATATGAATGGTGATGATTATGCACTACAGTGGGTGAGACAGGGAGCGCGATGGTAGACAGTGCAGGTAGCATCCGAAACACAGTCATGTGATAGGGACAATATCCCTGCATAATCAGTTTGCAATAGCGAATAACTGTGAATATTTTTCACTTCTTTCCCATTGAATTATACGACATGGCTTTATATATATATATATATATACATATATATATGGACACAATTGTACATAGTAGGCATATAAATTGGATTAACACTTAGATCACAGGTATAGAATATGCAATGTGTTATTGATGTAAAAGGTAATAACGAAGGTAATAAATACACTCAAATCAATTGTATTTGAATAAGTCCATTATAGCGCATTAGGATCTAGGTGGTCTATATCCTGTCGCACCATAGAGGTCCGGTATCCTCCATATTGCACGATGGTTATGCTGGGGTTTCTCATGTTGATGGCACTGTCACTTAAAAATGAACGAAGGCCACATGTACCCGCAGTACGTTTGCTCTGCAGTGATATCCTCACCATAATAAATGAGGCTAACCATCTCCAGTAATTCCGGCTTAGACATTTGGTTAATCCCGGTGTTTTGCTATATACATACATTGTTAAACATTGTTCAAGAGCGTGATTCTCTGTCCTCACACTCTGGTACATTCAGGATGGCTCATAACCAATCGGTTCTGCTTGTAACATGTCGGAATGTTGTCATTTCTACCTTTTTCATCATTTTCATCAGTTTTCTGCATATATCGGCATATTAAAATTACAAACCTCTATCACTCACGATTAAAATTTAACAAAGGTTTGCTTGATTTTGGTCGATGTTTGATTTGGTTTTTATGAATAAGTCACAGCATACATATGCTTACAGTAATTCATAATGTGACATACACCAGTGAATTTTTTATTCGTTTTCGCATCGTTTCTATTCACTTGCAAAGGTAGGACGATACTGTTTGAGCGATTAACATTTATCTATTTATTTGTGTTATTATTGCAGCCTTGGTTTAAAAAAATGATTACATCAACAGTAATATTCAAATTCCTGAAATAGATTATCATAGATCACAATTGTGATGGAATTAAGATATAACATTAACGCAGTTAGACTTCCTTCGACAAATGCACTTGTAATAAAATTTTATATGATATTTTGATATTTTCCTGGATTTATTATAGTACATGGCTTACTAAGCTATGACTGGTAACATCATGGGGTATCGTCTTTGTTTGGAGAAAGGAATATAGTAATCTTGTTTACTCAGACATTTATCATTCAAGTTTATCTAAATGTTATGATGAAGCCACCATCAGAGAGCGAAGTCACTGGTCATTAGGGTGATTGGGATTTCTGGTCTCACGATGTTCCTCACATTTATCTGTCAATTGTCCCCTGTGAGTCTGTTGACACAGCTGCATTTCTGCTTCTCTACGCTGCATTAGTCAGTTCTGACCCTTTTGGGACCTCTCATCACCTATCTTATTCCCTCATTATTCACAGTTTTAGACAGAAAGTAGTTAATTAAACACCAAACAGTCACTATTGCAGTCATGTCCCCTACACTTACACAAAAGTTATAAATAAATAATACTGTAATATGGTTTAAAAGATCTAAAATCAGGTTACAAATTTCCTATTCGTGCTGTACAAAATGTTTTTTCCAATACAGTACATCATATTCTACATTAATATATTTAGTTAGATTTGCTGTGAATTACAACTACAGTAGAATTTACATGTCACAAATAGCATGTAGATGACATGATCAATCAGCTACATTTTGACATGGTCAATAGACCAAATATATCAAAGATAAATGTGTAAAAATAGAGTAGATTCGATTTTTAATTAATTTAACAATAGTTTGTAACTTGTATACCCGAGTGCAGAATGTAGAATAAAAAACATTACATAATATTGAATAGAAAATAACATTACATAACATGTGTTTTGAGACATTTGACCTTTATTATACGATATGCTTTTTGGCAATAGAGCAGACCAAAACATGATCATCTGTTGTTTTCCTTCAGAAAACTGTAATATAAAATGTTTGCAAACTTGCAATAACTTAATTCAATCCGCTTTCAATTATTATTAAATCAGGCCAATTTAATCTTATAATGGCAAATATTTATTTTAGAAGGGATGTGAATGTTTTAGGTAAAAAAATGTAAACTGCTTATGTGATTGACATAGCAACATGATAACCTATTAAAATTTTCTATTGACTCTGGTTCGGTTTAGATTCTTCAGCTGGATTTCAGTTCCATGCATTGTTTTAGTGGGAGTAAAAAATGTGGAGGACAGCATTCTGGAAGACAGCCATGACATGACTCACAGGAACTGCCATTATACCAAGTCAGCTAACCTATCCCCAGTGTTCTACCTGGTTATATCTTGTTCTGTTCTTGATAAAAAGGGCGCCATCTGTTTCCCATCTATGACAGATCACCAGGTGATCACATTAAATTCTTCCATGTGGTTAGAGGTTGTGCTTTAATGGCAAAGGTATTAAACATATTTCTACGGATGCGCAGTTTACAGCTCTAAATGCCTAGCTAGTTGTGTCACTCTATGGAATTATTGTTCCCCAGCATCTATTTGATATGAGGTCCCTCTAGTACCATTTTTTCAATATTTCTACACAAAGATGTTTTATTGTTTATCTCTCTATTTACACACTAACTAGCATGGATAGGTATTTATTTACAGTTTGTTAAGTAATGTCATTGTAGTTGATAGAATTGTAGTTATATAATTTTATAATTGATTTGGTTCTTCAATATTTTTAAAATTATTTTCATGAAATTTTCACTAAAACTCACAGTTATTAATATTTTCCCGTGAAATTTGCAAACAACATCACATATGTCCTTTGGGGTATTTATAAAACAGTGTATATTGATTAATATTAATCATGCATGCTTTTTGAAATAATGTCACATATCAGATTAACGTACGTATGTTATAAGAAATTTCAGCTGTGCCAGATATGAAATATATTTTACAGCATGACTTGTGCACTAAGAAACTTCTCATTCAACTATACTCTGCAGCAGGGAACCAAGTCACATCAGCAGCATACCCACAGATTATGTTACTTGAAATTTAAGACATGGGAACTCCATGTGACTTCTATGAACTTGTGACAGGCTGTATACATTAGCTTATGTTTCTCATGGCATAAACTCATTCACCATGGCCTTTATGATTCATAGCCTTATAAGTTATCTGGGATCAACAGACTTTGTTATGGATAAAGGCTTTTAAGTTCTGGAACATCAAATGCAGATGTGATTAATAGCAAAATGTACTTGTGAGTACATCCACATTTATAGAAAACATTTTTAGATGACACGAAAATAGTTTAGAATCTTACAATTCTTTTCTTTGTAGTAATATTGTATACTATATTGTGTGACACGCACGCGCGCACATACATACACACACACACACACACACACACACACACACACACATACATACATACA
>WURV02122210.1:0-19393 GCA_011762755.2 Epimenia babai
TGGTAATATATATAAATTATATATACCCATAATTCAGTTATCTATTATGTAATAAATTAGCTTACTGCCACTGTCCTAAGGTTAATATGTCCTCCAGAGGCAAAAAAAATACATTTTTTCCCGTGTGTTTCTGTCCGGTTATGTATAGAGCCACAATGTTTTTATTATCAACAAATATATCACATCCTTACGATATTTTAATGGCTATCTACATTTTACATTAAATGTGAAAGGTATGGGGCTGAATTATTGACCTACAATTGTGGAAAACCCAGGTTTGACATTGTTCATCTATCTGTTAGAATTCTGAACAAGTGGTGAAAAACATTCAACTGTGTGCCTAGAAATGTGAAAAGGATGGGGCTGAATGTTTGACATTGTTTATCTATCTGTTAGAATTCTGAACAAGTGTTGGGAATCATTCAACTGTGCCTAGTCTAGCCTAGTCTCTGGGTTGCATTACTATGATTCGTCTACCATATTAAATAATGGCTAACTGTATTCAGCAACAATGTGCGAACAGAATAGCGTGCTAGCTTCATAATGGGCCGATAATGGCCTACACAACTTCCCGCTTCTATCTTAGCCTATTGCTTCATACACACTACAGAAATGTGAAAGTTCTGGCAATAGATGTATACAAGTCCATTATAAAAAATCCTGTTTGGTATATCGCTTCCATCATTCTTTTGCTAAAATTCCCACAATCTTTATTAATACAGACTGCTTATATATGAGTTTTCTAATTTATTTAATAATTACTAACGTTTTCAGTTACTAAAGTTTTTAAGTAATTCAACTTGAACAATTGCATGTCTTTAGCAATAATTCAAGGTCACAATACAGTAATTTGTGTAGGCAGTACTTGGTGAATGAAAAATCCAGTTTTCAAAATTGAACACGTAGATTCAGGAAGTTAGTAATCAGTCTGATATGACTTGAGGTGTTTAATTGGATATTATGAAAATTTTAGTTTATATATATAATGATAGCATTGGCTGTGTACGACTTCCATTGTTTTTTGTGTATGGTGGTATGAACTACTGATGCCAATTATCGCTTTATGAACGTCGTCCCTGTCTAGAGTTGTTTATGATTGTAGGCCTCCGCATATCTTAAACAAGCTAAGTACAAGAAGGCTGAGATGTTATATAAAGAAGTGCTTACAAGGGCACACGAGAAAGAATATGGCAAAGTAGAAGGTATGCAATTACCTTATTATGATCAACTGTAATTAAGCTTACTGGTTTTGTGGTTATATATACCGTATATACTCGCCTGTAAGTCGATCCGCCTATAAGTCAACCCCCACACGAAATTGCGGTTTTGCTCTTGACCGGCCTATAAGTCGAGGGTGGAGTTTGAGGGTATTATCCCTTCTTCAGTCATTCACGGCGATCGGCCGCCATTATAATTTGGATGGGAAACTTAACCTATATTTTATTCTAATAAATGTGATGAACGCAAAAAAGATATGAAAGCAATAATTTTAATAAGCAAACATTCACAATTTTTTTTCACAAACAATGAATAGACGATATAAACACAAGAAAACATCAGAAGATTCCACTGAATACGGTATCTTTGTAAACACCTCGGTACACGGTCGTTGGCTTGACGTCCGTATCATCGACAGAGTCGGGGCCCTTTGTGATTGATAAAAACAATATTATAAGATAAAAACACAATAGTCTACATAAAAAATCAATGAATATATTCTTTGTAAAACATTGGCACATGGCAACTGGGAGTCATTACATGAAAAGAGAATGCAACAGAAAGACGTCTGAATGTACGTATCAGTATATTTTTACTGCCCAAAATTTTTTTATCTTTATTGACCCGCCTATAAGCCGGGGGTAGACTTTAAGGATTGAAATTTTGTCTTTAAAAACCGTCTTATAGGTGAGTATATGCGGTAATGCTAAATAATTGCCCCTTAATGTGAAAAATGACAAATATTTGAAACTTAGTGGGTGGCCCAAGACTTTTGCACAGTACTGTATATCAATGTACATATCAATGCTATGTATTTTATAGGGAACAACAAGCCTATTTGGATGCAGGCAGAAGATAGAGAAGATAACAAGGTATGAGTTGTGTAGATAAGAGTGTAGTATGGGTATGGGAGAAACAGTTAACTGCAGACCAAATCTTACCTCTTTCTTGAGTGCAGCCCACTTGTAATGTATTGGGAGCAAAACTATGATAAAATAATTATTTATGAAAATGGGTATGAAATCAGATTAGCCTGAAAACAATGTAAGTGTAAACATTAAGCGCAAAAAAGAAATATATAAAATATATAATATAGAAAATTAATAAATCTATATGCTGTGAATTTATTCTTGTTTGATTTAGACAAAAGGAACAGAGCCACTTCCAGAACAGAGCTGGAATAAGGTCTCAAAACTAGACAGGTACGTTGATTGGTTCTTTTGTTTCGTCAATATTGCACATACAGTCATATACACTAAACGCGTCAACCTCTCTCAACCATACTCAATTGTGATGTTGTAGTTGTTACATTTTGTCAATAAAAAATACAATAAGTCACAATGTAAAATTTTAATATATTTAAATCACGCCGTCAGTCATAAACCATAAGTGAGAGAATATATTTAACTAAACTCGTGCATTGTATGCATTAATAGCCTCCCTTCACTTACCAAGTCATTTTACATGACCATTAATACTGTGTGTTTGCTATGTGACTATAAATGGGGGGGAGGCATTAGCAAAGCTTGGAGTAAATGCCTGGATTACGGTAATTGTGATGATTTTAGCCCGACAGTGGCGACGACGTTAAAAAACCTTGGTGCATTGTACCGGCGACAGAACAAGTACGAGGCTGCCGAGATGTTGGAGGAGTGTGCTCAGCGAGCCAAGAGAAACGTGAGTTTGTGATGAGATCTGCGGTGACATCCGTACTGACTCATATAATGACATGAATCACACCCATACTAACATCTGTGATGACATCTGCAGTGACATCCATTCTGACATCTGTTATGGGTAGTGACATGAGTGGCAACCATCGTGACATTCGTAGTGACATCTGCGATGATATGCACAGTGACAGCTGTACTGACACCCACGCCAATATCTGTAGTGACATCGTATTGTTCCATTGTGTTTAGCCCAAATTGATATGATATTTTGGCAAGTAAGCTAATAGCATTTGTCAACAATACAAGTGTATAAATATCACAATTCTTCCCACCTAAAATGTCAATACAAGTGTATAAATATCACAATTCTTTCGACCTAAAATGTCAGCAACCTAATTAATATACTAGGTTTAATAGGTACTATTACATTGATTTTATATTTCAAACTTTGACTAATTGATTAATAATTCATTAAGTTTATGCAGTGTCCATTTATAAAATTTTATATTTCTTCAGAAAATATGTCAGAAAATAATTAATATTTATAAAATACCATTGTACACGGTACTGTACACATGTGATGTATTCTTCTAAGCTTTTTGAATTCAGTTGAATGAAAATATTAATGCGTTTCCATTTCATATGTACATAATTTTGCTTTTTATTAAGTTTGTAGATTCTAGTCAGGTAACTGTAATAATGTTACATGCTTTTTCATCTTTTTCAGGCAACATGTTTTTAGAACATTATTTTTTCAATTTTAAAAAATTTTATGTTTCAGGTTGGCTCCACCATTTTGATGTACCTGTTGTGAATTATTATTGAACTATTGTTTATGATATTTTTATTGGTGACGTATGACTCATCAGTGTCCGGTCTTGCGGGGTTGTGTATATGTGTGTGTGTTTGTCATTCTGTCGTACCTATCAAACATTTGGTGTATTAATGATGCAGTTCCTGTTTATGACCTTAATGCTGGGCCTGTAAGTCTGTTTGTGTGTATATTCCTCATTTATATACTATAGAATTTCGTGCATTTTGTATCTTGTGTTTGATTTTTAATTAAAATATACCACACATCAATTGCTTCATACAAAATTTATTTCACTTGTATTGAGAAATGTAAACAATTACCACAATGGTCAATAAATCACAACTCTAATCCACAATAAATATTACCTTACTAAATTCAATATCTTAATTCTTAATCTCAACAATACACAAATGCACTATTAGTGATTAACACATTATCAACCTTACCAAATTAACATTTCCAAGTCAACATGTGTTTTGGATTTACATGTACTTTCTACCTCTCACACACAAACCTCTATAAATAAACATCCAGAGAATGGTAACTACTAAATAAGCTCACAAGTCACGTCTAAACATTTAAAATCTGGTCACTGGAGCAGTTTAGTGTTACTTAGTTCCCTGTCCCACTTTCAATAGGAAACTAAGCACCCCATTCAACTTAAATTCCCTCTTAGTTATGATATTTTAGCATACTGGTATTATTTACTGCCCCTTTTGTATGACTAATGGAGCATACTGGTGTTCCATATTAGGTTCCCCCTACATCCCAGATGAAACTAAGCGAGTCATTCACAAGTGACCACCGGTCACTAGCAGTCACATCCCGGTCACATCAGCGTTCACGTAGCCGAGATCGGTCACGAGACCTCACAGACAATAAAGCCTGTGATCCAGGAGATGGTGAAGAGGTGTCCATAGGGGTCACATGGTCTGGGGATGGGGTGAGTATGGGTACAGTCAGTCACTGTCACACCTCGCCTTTTCACAGTCGTACTTATACAAGCTTCACTATTTCAAACATTTGCTTGTGCACCCAATCAGTCTGCTGCCAGCGACTCTTAAACCCTTTTCCGCTGAATCGCTAGATATGTGCTTTGTCGCTTGCTATAATTTTCCTATTAATGAAAAATCTGCAGACACTAAGCAGACACTAAGCATAATTTCAATCGCAAATCTGTATTCCCTTTACTCCAACTCATAGAGTCTATTGACTTAATCGATAAAAACCTCAAATGAATCTTGTAACGACTGAAATTCGTCTGCGATGTGTGATGTCGGCTGTGATTCAGTGATTGCTAGTAAAATGTCTGGGAGATGCCCCAACCCTTTTCTGTTTCTTCTGTTTTCTATGTTTTTTGGTGTAAGTTTCATGATTTTCCCATTTTATTATTGCATAACCTATTTATGCTTTAATTCCTTATTTAAGATTTTTTCAAATGCTTGCTCTTTTTTAAACCAGGCATGACTTGTGTCTACACCAGTGTATAGCTATCCACTCCTTGTACGTTCATTTACCCTGTAATGGCTTCACCATGTTTCCGGGAAAATAATTTTTCATTTCTACATTGCCACGACCAAATTGTGTCGAGTTGGTGACATTTCTTGTGACTGTCGCCATTTTGTTAATGCATGTTGGCATGTTCCAAACTTTATCTCTTCATGTTAAATTGTCAATAAATACAGTTTAAATATTTCTGTAGCATTCAAATAACAGCTAAATAATATTACTGATAAAAGTTAGCATGTCTAGTGTTATTTCTTGTTATTTGTTAGCAGTCTGTGAGAAGTAAGACCTTTTTAGTAATGTAGTCTGGAAATGCGCTACATTGGTTGTGAGGTTGCATGCACGGTCTTCAGCACTTAGGGAGTTACCGACACTAGCAACCACTGAATTACCAAATGTACCTATACTGCCCTCACATTGACTTTAGGCGTATTATTGCATTGATATATCATTCATTATTTATCATACACATGTTCCTGAATTTATTGCGACCTGAACCGTTACAAACGGACCAATTCCACGTACATGTAAGTACTAAGTGTGCATTTTATTTTCTTACATCCATAAAAGCGACTTTTGCGTGTTCATCATCTCTTGCTTCGTGACTCTTGGCCGGAAATCTTCCCAGACATTTTTTCTATCAATCAGCGCATCACAAATATATAGATCTATGCCAAATATTGCTCATATGGAATCAATGCTTCTAGATGTTTTAGTAGCAGAATATATCGGTGGTTTGAAGCAGTTTATTCTCTAAAAAAGTTTTCAATGCTTGGTACAAAGTTGATCTTGCCGAAGGGCAAAGCTGTTAGCCATTAAGCAAAAGTGTTCTTGGCGAGTTTATCAGTTTAGGTGGTCATCAAAGCGAATGTTTTCTCAATGTTCAGGATAAATGTAACTGAAAGTAAACATCTCGGAGTGACTTCAGAAATTGTATAGGCATTGGCCATAGTGTGTCTGGTTCAGAACCTGACACTGTACTTGCGTGCAGTACTAGTACGGCGGATGTACTTGCCTGTGTGTAGAGTGGTAAGATGCGACGGAGTGGCTCTTTTTCGAAGCTTCGTGCATCCATACGCAGGAGCAGCGCTAAACTTGTACAGAAACTCAAGGGCAAGATAGACCCGGCTGACATGGGCAGGTGAGTGCTACAGTTGTTGACTTCAAGCCTTCGTGCAAATGATCAACAGTTCAGTTCTAGATAGGGATTGATTTAAATATCGAAACTACAGATACACTTGAAAAGAACAATGTAAAGATGTGACCAGACATGGAAGATTACTATAGTTAATTTTAGATGCACATCAAACACATGACTGATTCCATAGTTGATAATATGACTATTATGCAAACACTTTTATTCTAAAAACATTCAATGTAGGCATTGACACAACACAAATTATGAGACCATTTTATACCAGTCTCTCCACCAATCAAACATCGTAAAAATAATCTTCCGGAATATACTTAGTAATGACACACTGACATACATCTAACCGAATACTCAGTAAATGGTAGTATAACCATTGAAAATACGTATAACCCAACCATTTGCATATTGTATCGTCTTATTGTCTTTATGTAAGCGATGGCATGCATGATGTATGGTGACTGTTGTATGTCCGACTGTTTTCACATTAATGTTTCTACATTTTCAGGAACAGGGAACAGTTAAACAGTGGCATAACACCCACCTGTTAAAATCTGTTTGTGATAAAATTATTGACAGGTGGCCGACATGGATGTTTCATTCAGGGAGTATTAGCTGCTTTTCAGGTCAGAATGGGTTCGACATATGGTAAAGATGCCATATTAATGTAATGCTAGCCCATTGTTTTTAAGGCACTTTTTATGTTTTTAGCATGAAAAGAGCAAGTTCACTGTCGGTCCTCAGCAGTAGTGATGACAAATTCCACGTTAGTATCCGTGGGACTTAATTCATTCAATCACTCCATTGTGACTGTAGTATGGGTTGGCTTGTCTCCCACCATCAGTGATGGATGTTACATTTAACAAAATTATATTAAATTCTAAAAAAAAATTATTTATTCTACCAATTTCTTACCGGATACTGTATATCCGTGAACAGATCCGTCATTGATGTTAATTGCATATTCCATCTCCTCAAATGGCATTCCTAAAGCATATGTTGAATGCAGTGTTTGAAAAAAATTTTATACGTACATACATTAAGTCTAAAGATTCTCAATATGGCAGCTTTTGTGTAAATGGTTTTTTTATTACTATGGGTCAGATTATATTAATTTCTTAAATCGCAAAATTTATTCGTTGTGAGGGTAAAGATAACCATTCAACTACTAGCCCGTGAAATAATTGCAATATTTACAATATTGCAGGAAAGTCGGCGCTCAATAGGAGACTTGAGTAAACATGGGCGCACAGCTAGCTCAGAACAGCTGGCATCTCGTTATTGAACCGTGGAACGCACCATCTCCAGTTTCTTACACCCATCCATGACATGTAGCATGCGAGAGACACGTGTTCTCAAGCAATCCATGATTTTTTTAGAAAGTTAGCTACAGTCCTTAATACACTCATCGTTTCTTATAATTATAGTTTATGAAATGAAAGGCATATTATGGGCAGTCTCTACCCCTATACACAAGATTATCTCAAAATTTTCCTATCGCCCCTCCATTTCATTTGGACCACCAACCCCCTAAACTCTGTTATGACTGATCAACCCCAGCTTTACTTGCTTTAAGCCATGTACAGGCATAGTTTATGCCACTTATAAACACATAATATATTTGATTGTTCAAAATGGGGCGTGTACATAAAATCCTTCCAGCAATTAATACAGATGAACTCATCATTGTCCATGTTGCTTAAGTATGCAAGGCATCATTGCAAACATCGTTACGTTACATTCGGTCGTGTTTTTAATAACTTGATCCTAGTTTGCTATTTCCAGTGCCTCTCCCATTGTTATGTAAGATCACAGGCAACATCTCTATCTTTAATGGTAAAAAGAACTGCGCGGACATTATGTAGAAAGTAATGCTCTGACTACACCCATCATTATATCTATGTTCCGTATTATCTATCTGTTCTAAATTGCCAGATGAATTGTACTCATTTATCAAATGATAAATAATATAGCTACCTAATAATTACCTGCATCATCTATTTCACAACTAAGTTGTTGCCATAGTTACTTAACTTTATTGGATGTGGTTTTAATTTGCCTTTTGTAAATATTTCACTTACCACAAGCATAAATTCAGTCGCGCTCATTGTGCTAGATAATACATGGCGAACCTTCTCCCATTTTCGCGTTAGATTTTGAATTTTCGACATTGAGAGAAGGTCACTGTGTTAACTTGTTGACAATGTGTTAATCTGTCCAGATCCCTGTTTACCTACATTTCTCACCATGGACTACTAGGTGCCACACATATCAACTCCCAGCTGCTAAGTGTATATGTTGTGAATACTTTGGTATTTTAATATTTAACACATTGTTACCGCTTATAGTTGTTTGTATATATCTTGTAACAACAATACACATTGCATGCGCGACAGCATGCGAAACTAATGTGCATGTTTTCACTAGAAAAGTATGTACGGTATATGCATAAGGGATGCTCCGACCCCAAGATATGTCGCCCCCTCCCCTGCCCATGCACAGCATCCTTAGCACCTGTAATCTACCCAGAGTTAACCAGTGAAACAAACTGGTGCCCCGGAGATAAACATAAACCTAAAAGTTTTCACGAGACATTTGCATAGTTAGTATTGAGAAAATAGATGTAGTGTACGTGAAATCTAAGCATAAAAATATTACATGCAAAGGATTTATGAGGAACGTCAAATACGTGTAGAGTAATAGAACTTGTACTAAACAGATAAGAGGCATATGGAACTGGTAGTAAAAGCAAAATTACAGTAGGTATCCGTAATAAGGACATGGCATGCAGTTTTGTGAATTTAAAAAAAAATACCGGACTGCCATGACAAGGCGAACTCGTATTTAAGCTAATGGTCTGAGGGTGACAAGGCCCGAAGAAGGCTATGGAAGTTGTGAATTTTTGCTCTACGTCGGAATACCTGCCTAGTGAACAACACAATACATAGATATCGTAATCCCTGTGTGAAGATACTAATCTGAATACTGGCATTAGAACCACAAAATTGATTTTCTTCGTCACAATCTCATATATGCATTCGTAAAATGTTAAATGCATCATCGCCAAGTCAATTTCAACGCATAAAATTTATTCAAATGCTTTAAGAACGAAAATATGAATGATATTCGATTTTCAAATGCATGTATTCGAAGACAACAGCTGCATTTCTACACGTTAATTTTTTCAATAAATCCCTTTTATATGCCATAGCTTAAATGTAAATTACGAAATTACCTAACAAGAGGCCAAAGATGCCTCAAGACGCTCTGCTGACTATTGGAACAAATAAAAAGGGAGAATAAAAGATCTGAAAACGTGAAAAAAAAACAAAATAATTTAAAACAAAAGAACTAATAAGGGAAAAAACAAAAGCCCTAAGAAGCCTCAAATACACTCGGATGTTTAACACTAACACAATAGGCCTCAAAACACGGATTTTAAAACAAACTCCGATCAGCATGGAGGTCGATTAGACCAATATATTGACAAATTTTCAAAACGATGTTTTTTTTCACAAAATGTCATAAAAATTACAAAAAATTTTAGAAACGTGTACTTTCACAAAACAGTAGCTGATTAGGAGCATCTATGACCTCTACTGCCAATTACCGTTTGACATCGTCCGCACATGCTTTTGACTAGGTAACGCGGTTCTGTTGTAGGATATTGGTCCTAGTTCAATAGTGCATCCCTGAGCTGTTGCAGCGTGCCAGGTCGATCATTGCGGGAAGACATGGCAGCATGTCCCATGCATGCTCAATAGGATTGAGATCCGCTGAGCGAGCTGGCCAGTCTATTTTTCATCCCTAAGGTACTCATTCACGATGATGGCACAATGATGACAGGCATTATTATCCAATAAGCCTGGACCAATACCAACAGCCAATGGCCTCAAACACAAAGGATTTGATCGCAGTATCTGACACCAGGCAGTGAGCGTGCCATTTTCACTAGCATGGAGGTCTGTACGACACGCAGTAATGATGCCACCCCAGACCATAAGAGCCGCCGCAATATCGTTCATGTTCAACAATTGTAGCATCAGAATATAGCCATTCGGCCTTCGCCACACTCGAACAAGGCCATCAGTGGAGTCTAGGCAGAACCTGGACTCATTTGTGGAGGTCCACCGTGCTTGGGTCCAGGTGACATGTTCACACCATATCTATCTTGTCTGCATTGAGTGAGTGCAATGCATTTAGGTGGTCGGCGAGCCCTTAATCCGGACTCATGGAGCCTATTCCTGATGGTTTGGGTTGATACACGATCTCCTGATGCATCTCTCAGGTTTCTCTGCAAGGTTGTAGCTGTAGACGCGCAGTGTCTTGCAGCGGTAAGGGTGGTGTATCGGTGCTGTGCACGGGCTATAACTCTTGTGATCCTGTTGTCTATTGCCTGTACCAGAAGCCCAATAGCGATTCCAAGCATAGGAGACGACACTTTGTGACACATCCAACACCTGAGCCAGATGTCACTGGGACATGCCAGCCTTGATCATGCCTATCCCTCTATTTTGATCTTCTGACATCAAATTGCGACGATTTTTAGTCTTGAAGCATTCCGGTAGAGGTACACCTGACAACCACTAAAACACTAGTTGTAATGTTGAAATACAGTGTGAACGATCAAAGTCAAATTTACAAACAGCTAATGTGTAGTAAAAAGTTTGTACTCGTGTATGGGCTTGGGTTACTATAGCCTTGAGTGGTCAACATGTACTCTTCACCTGTTAACAAACCCAAGCTCTCCAGCAAATCAATTACCTTTGTGTTTATAATTTATATAATAATATTATCCATATATTTTAGTGATCCTTACTAAGTTTTGAGTAGTATATACGAAGCCCAATTAGAAGCTGCTCAGGTGAGCTAAAAATTGTATCTGTGATCCCAAAATTAATTTCATAATCATACCGCTATTATGAATAACCATTGAAGCTACACCATATATGCCTAGGCATCAATAAACGGTTGAAAATAATATTTATACAACCAATACCGTAATTAAGTGAAACAACTCGAGTTAAGTAACTACATTTTAATATAAAACACTAAAAACAGTAAGTAGAATATACAGCACATGGAATATGGATTGGACTACAGGCTATATGTTATACAGCTATCTCGACAACATTTAGAGGAATAGATTCAATAGATGACTACAGTCAACAGGAATGATTAGGTTTTATGGGCTGTACAAATGCGGATGAGGGGATGATACACTGCTCTAATATTTTGACACAGAATCGTACCACGCATGTCTTTGTTGCCTATAGTTAAATATGTTGATAAATGAAATTGGTGATACCCACTTATTTCTGCCATTCGACTGATCAAAAACGAAATGGTAAACTACTTCAAAAACAAAAAGATTGCACAATTGGGATGCACCAAGGCTGAGAGGTAAGTAAAATGAACTTTTCCCAGTAGCATTTAATCAATAATCATGTAATGATGAATAAAAAAATACAACATAAAAGAAAATTGAGAGATTGCCTTATCATTAACAATAATGGAGCTAAAATACATCAAAAATCGTTAAATATTGAGTAAAGAATAATACGAACTGTACAAAATAAGACGAGACATAAAAACTGTCTAAAATATTGTACATACAATAAGTGGATACTGCCAATGAGAGAAACCTTCCTTTATGGTTTTAACTGACAGTCCAGCATTCTCGTGCTGACAATAAATAGTTGACACAAGGTTGCGGACAACGTAGCTTGATAATCGGTAGGTGGTGATGAAACATGGGACTCCTAAAAAAATTCCGAGCAAAACATCTCCAGTCGACAATAAACCACAGCCAACTTTTAACAAAACTAACAGAACATTTGGTCATGAGTTTGATTATAGCTCTGAGATCATTTGGAAATGCAGATATTTAGTAGAAAAACTATGCATGTAACTGTTTAGTGCAAGGTTTAATCATGTTTGATATACTGGTTGGGATAGTCCACAACACACATCACCGACCCTGTAAACTACGGCACCCATGGTTGTTAGGCACCCTCATCATCCGCAACCTCATCGTCATCATCGTCATCATCAGCATCGTCATCATTCTGGTCTTCGGCATCATCTCCATCTGCAGGTGTGGTACCATTAGCATCACCAGCTGCCCCGACCTCATTCTCTCCTGCCAACTTCTTAGTACCTAAACACAACAATCAACAGATTCAACACGAGCACTTGCTACCAAATCAGCCGCATAAATATTTTGAATGCACAAACAACACGCATTAAATTCACGTTGACAGAAGCAGTATATTATTACGTTCCTAAATGTACAGCAAAAAAACTAATACGACACAAAAATAAAACAATTTTATTTCGATACAATTGATTAGTGAAATACACGACAGATTTGGTGCGATGGGAAAGAAATGCCGAATATTTTCTTGGTCATAAATACGCTGAACAGTACTATTAGTCATACCTTCATCACCCTCGATGAGTTCACAGAATGATTCGATGCACGAATAGTCCTTCTTATTGGCATCAGAGTGCGGTCCATCATTAGGTCGAAGTACTAAGTGGACCTTCATACCCGCCGATGTAGCAGCCGATGCCTCTGCAGAACACACATAAATTGTACTTATTAACACAATAATTAAGCGGAAGACAATTTTTTAAGAAACCAGAACGTTTTTGCACAGAATTTTTTGTTATTCAAATGTTACTTAATGACATTAAGCGATGACGTATATAGTAGGCACCTTATATTAAAATAATTATGAACTTTTGATAAAACCGAATTAAATCCACAAAAAACACGTCAATGTCCAATAGGCGAGGTTTTAATGCTACTTCGTAATAGCAGGAAATGTCATCCATATTCACTTACTCGATATACCCAAATGTACCTTTAATTAACAATTACACACTTAAATACGAATCAATAGACAAAGATGAACGAACATCTTGCTCATTTTATCAAATGTAGGGCTAAGGGGGAAATATCCATTCAATAATCTGAAATATTAGGGGCAGTCAAACTGGCAAACTCTCACATGAAAAGCCAGTGCACAATTGACATAGACTGACACCTGTAAGTTAATGCCATGATACCTTGCAGTTTATGGGTCAAGAAGACAATTTTATTGGTGCTCACGCCAGACTCCTCAGCTATCTTCTTGTAGCTTTCGACATCTTTCTTGGACCCCATTGTCGTGTCATAGTAGTCCGTGATATGCTAAAAAAGTTACAGAAAATAAATAAGGGAAAATTAACAAAACACACTTCACAAAAGGCCAAGGAGGCCTCAAGACGCTCACCTGAAAAAAAGACAGAACAAGAGGCCAAGGAGGCCATCTTGATATGAGAACGAGAGGACAACGAGACTGCATGACATCAAAAACAAGAGGCCAAATAGATGTAAAAATACATATTAAAGCACCAAAACGAGAAAACACAAATTTGTGGATAAACCTTGGCTGAAATCACCTCTAATGAAATCAATTTAAACAAACCTGAATGAGAGCTACACAAACTATCTGCCAAATGGCAGACTGCACTAAGCGGAGATGGAGATAAAGATTTTCAAATAAAGTCGATAGAAATTACCCACTTTTGCTCCCATGACTCGATGCTGAACAAATTTGTAAGATACTGACCCAAGGACAATAATTAATCGAAAGACCCAATCGTTTTTCCTTAAATAAAAACCCTCCATATACTCTGCATAGAGTAACCAACAGTACCAGGCAGCGGCGCACAGTAAAAACCACCAGTAGGTTACTGTAACATTCAGCAGTTCACACGCAGAGCGTCTGCATGTACAAAGTACAGCTACGTTGAAAACCAAAGAGGATTTATTTATTTTTATGTACAATATTTATATTTTTATTTACAGATTCACGAAATTAAATATGCGCGAAAATGGACTTACATGCAAATTTGCGAAATGTGTGAAAGAAACTCTCGGTACAGTACATCAGTAGGCTGTATAAAACTCACTTCCTGTAGGTCGCCATCCTTTGTGTGCCCAAACACAAGTTTTTGCGTCTCCACACTGCCCGATGAGAAAATGCAAATCCTCTTGCCCTTTGCACAGAGCTTTTTGAGAACTGGTGCCACATCATCATACAGCCTGTATGGCACATACAATGAATAACAAAAATAATTCGACATCGCTTACAGCAACTAAATTGATAATTACAATCATAGCTCATTTGTTATCTATTTATCGATTGACAACACATCTCTGCATGAGATTGACACGACAACAAAATTAATATTGCAAATATAATAATACGTTGTTACAACTGCTGTCTGAAAAACCTGGAGATGTCAGCGACTTTTCAATCTAGAAAGCACTCATGTTACGACAAAATGTAGTCTTTAGTAGTCTAATAATTTACACATCGTCTGACATATAAGAGGTGCTCTTCTCAATATGCCTTCAGACCCATCTAAGCTTTGCTGCTATTCGAACAGCAATTAATAGTATAGGTAAAGCTTTTATGTTGTAAGGAAAATATCTGCATTATAAAGAAGGCGATAATCCAATGACAAATGGAGCAACAAACATCCCTTCCACAAACCAACAAATGATGCAATATTTGTGTACATTTTGGGTGATTTAGTAGAATCTGCACACATCACCTAATTGGTAGGAGATTAATTAATTTGTAAGCATCTCTTTACGAACTGGGAAAAATGTAGATTCCCTGTAACAAAAAATTAATTTTCAGCTACATTACAAACATAAGCAAATCAATGGTTGTTATTAATGCAAAGTGCATTTGTAAGGTATGCCGATAATCATATCAATATCATATATATGTTATTTCATTCCAAATCACAGATGAACTGCACCATATAGTACAACTAAAGTGATTAATCATTACAGCCGAGATAAGAGAAACCCAATGTAACCACGCAATGTTCATCCCTAATACCATGGCAAATAATCTTGTAGAGGTGCCATTGCAACATGTCATTAAACGGGTGGGTCTCGACAGAATAAGCGAAAATTATAGTAAATAAACGGAATAAAATGCCACAACCATGGATTGGCAATATAGAATAAATTAATCACTTAACATCCTAAGGAAGTTTCAGAATAACAAACTCACGGAGCTTTGAGGTTGCCTTGTTTAAAGCCTTCGCGCAGAACATGACCCTGCAACTGTTTAAGAACTGTAGTTGACCTGTCCTGTGACATCTGCCAAGTGATGTTGTCAACAATGGCTTTGATTAGAGCATCCTTGTCATCTGTCATAGGAATTTCCACCAGACCAGCGACTTCATTCTTTTTGTCTTCATCCGACTGAATAAATATAAAATAACGCTCATACAATATTGATATATAATTAATAAGCGACATGTAATAATGTCTAACTTCAAATTCAGAAGACGGGAGAAGTGAAAACAACAAATTAACAAATAATTGATAAGTATACTTATCAGGTTAGTGTTTGTTACATTGAAGGCATGGTATAAACATAACGAAGGGCAATGAATGATATAACAATGGATGTATTTTAGAGCGCTCCCTGGTAACAGAAGTCTCTCCAATATTTAATACAAGCAGCAGACTACTATACACTGTGTACTTTAAAACCAGAATATAAATACACATGTGTGAATGTAAACATCAAATATAAAGTATACATTAACACATGTGCGATGTTAAGAGTAACGCATTTAACCATACAAAAGGGAAAATCCACAGGGTACAGACAAAATATTCTGTAGCGTCAGACTGCCCAGTGCGGTAAGACAACAGCCAGTTATCTATCCAATGGTAGTGCAAATTACCTCATACAAGCCACAGTTCTGAAAAAATATAACCCAGCAATGGGTCCTGGTTCGGGATTGGGATACACTGCGATACCAAATTAGGTATTGCGACATTACGGCAACATTACTGTGAAAAGTCTGCTCAAATGTTACTGACACAATAAAAGGGGAGGTTAGCAGAATGGTTAGAGCGTTTTACTTAGGACCTGAGCTCAATTCCCTCTCTAGCCAGTATATTGAGTACTCATCCTTCAGATGGTCCCCATGTCTCTTGTCATCTGCTTGTAAATAAGCATTAACATTTCATAGACTTAGTGTGCGAAATCTTTAGCCTGTATGGAGACGTTTTGAACCAGTGGTGTGACTGGAAGATCAATGGTCTGCCAGGCAAGTCTGCCCTAGAGCATCTAGTAGTCCAAGGTTTAGCCTTTGAAATAGAAATAGGTACATTATTTGAAAACACCAGTTTCCTGTGGAGGTTAGATACAGCACCCTGTGAAATCTTGTCGATAGGACATGCTATATTTAGGGTAGTTAGGGTTGTATCTTCCAATGAAATGGCATTATATTTTTTTTTCTTTGTTGGGGTACCAAAGGATATCATCCTCCTACAGATCCAAATTAATCCAGGTGAGCCAAACCACGATATCGTTTGATATCGCGATATTCTATGGGCGGAATTTTGAGATGGGACCTGCATTTCCAGAGATCATGTAAAAAGATAGTGCATTTACATGTAGTGTGTATCGAGTGTCTTTACTTACAGTAAGACATGTGAAATTTATTTTAATGCCAAGTACAATGGCTATCAGTGGTTAACCTTGAACTCTAATTTAGTGGTACCATCAAAATATATTGATGCAATCGTCACATCTTACAAAAACTGCAACGTTCTAGTAAATATGCTGGTAATTCAATCTTGTTTCACTTGGACATATGTCCAGATCAACGATTTCACACTGTTTTCTAATCAACTCACATTCCTACAATGGCCATGCCACTATAGTCCTGAGAAACCAGATAGCAGATGGTGAACAATGAACATATTCATCTCAGAGCTAGTCAAGATATACCGACATCGGGAATATAATATAATTTATTTATTTTGGAGGCGCCCCAATAACTAGGTGTCTCAAACGCGCCTATATACATTTCGTGTAGTAACTAATTATAATGTACAAGATGATAGAAAGTACATATAAGTTAAATCATAGCCTAACGCAACAGTCAAATGAAATGAAATTCTATTGATGTATAGATTCATAGTGCCCTTCCAACACATGGCTATCAAAAAGGGAAGGACTGGATAGTGTGGGGGTAGATAATAGATTGCGTAATACCGAGTTATTAACTCGTTATTAGTCTCCTACTTCGTAGATGGTTACTGGCTATTCAAAATTAAAAAAGCATCACAAAAACTACAGTCTGGGGCTATTAGCCAAAATTCATTACTCTGGATTTGCCAGTACTCCAGCCTCTTCCCACTAGAACGGAATTTCCCTTACTGATTGCTCATTCCTCCAGATATGTGTAGTTACAGCTACGAACGCAAGTGGGGCCAAATGGTAGCTAAACTTTCTTCAATGCTGCCTGATCTATACACTGCAATTTACATTTCAGTCTGTTGACTCAGTGGTTAAACATGGAAACTGACGGTAAGAAATGAGGGAAAAGAGCTAAGCATGAACAAATGGAGATGTCATGGCTTTTTACCAAAAATCTGTCCTTTTCCCATTGTGCATCAAACTCGACATTCATTCCTCCAGCAGACTTCATTGGGGCTAATATCTTTATTGAAACGGGGGAAATTCCCAATTTTATATTCCATTGGCATTTTAGTAGTAACTGCATTGTCCATCACAGTATATGTTATATACTATCAACAACTTATCTTGATTTTTCACTTTTTCAACCCAAATCATTCAATATCTGGAGAATTTTTCGTCATACAGCACAGATGTGTTAAAATGCCGAGCTAAGGAATGCTGATATTCTCCCAGTGTCCCATCCTTTGCGCAGAAAGTTATCACACCTCATGTTTTGCAATTATACATGAAAATTTTTTATAATAGACGAATGGCCATATAAACAGGTCCTGCAAAAATAAAAATTGATTTCGAAATTTGTTAGTGAAATCATATTCAAGCCCAACCCCGATACAAAAGTTACAGATATATATATTATGAAGAGTGTAAAGCTAGAATCTACTTACCAATGCCCTCAGAGCTGCCACAATAGACTGGCATTCATCTTCGTCAAAATGCTTTATGATGTACGACTCCACATTATCTTTCACATACGGAAACAAAGTGTCCTGCAAATTAAAAATAAAAACGGTACTCATAAAATAGCACTAGCCCAACAGAAAAAAAAACGCGCAGTTAACTAGGGCGATCCGCAAGGACATAAGCGTATATCCTGAGGCTATCGCTAAGCCTAGTCCTAACCCTGCGCCCAAAGCCAGTCGAGTTTAAATGTAACAAATCATCTTACTTTCGTGGCTCTTTATTAAAGTCTAAACATCATAAGTCAACGTGAAGCAAATTACGGCAAAAATGTATTCATCGATTTATGTCATACAGGCTATTTTTAATTTTACCTATGGTTTTACAGACAGTGGCTTACCAATGTAACAAGTAAGTTTATCTTACGAGTTCAAGCTATACTTTAAGTACCGGTATCCTGAGCCTAACTACCAAAACAAGCAACTTACGGTAAGAAATTTTATCGGTATGGTGGCTCCCTCGACATCCATTAAGAACATGTCGACATCCTTCAATGAGCAGTAGGTTTCATCTGCAGATCGCTTTTGCGGTGCCATTTTTAATTAAAAGTAGAAAATGATAATGCTGGTTTAAGCTAACAAAGGATTTACGTTACACACGAGGCTACAAGCAGATGCGCGACTCCACTGGAACGGCGCGCGTATCAAGTTGAAAAATGATATTATTCTCGGATATCGCAAATATCTCATTGGTCAACATGAAACATTATTGGCACGTCAGCCAATGAAAAATTAAGAAAAATAAACCTTTATTATCATCGTAGCCGACATTTGGCGCCTTATTTGCATAAAGGCGTTCTAAAAAATATTTCGTTCTTATTATCCAGTAACCCATTCAAAAATGATTTTCTCTCCGAGGAATACAGAATCGTAGCGAATCTTATATCAATAAATACAGGGCGGCACTTTGAAGTATAGTATGCACTTTTCGATTTTTTGGCAATTCTTTTTGTTCAAATATGAAGTTCGTCCCTATTTACAAATGCAACAATCTCATC
>WURV02122321.1:0-19387 GCA_011762755.2 Epimenia babai
TCTAAAATGGGTAGATGCTCAATATTATCCTTGGCGGGGTGATATGTGAGTATCGAAGGTATTGTATATGCGCTGAACAGCTACCAAAAAACATTTCATTGTAAACCGCATCTCAGAGCCTTTCTTGGCTGATACTTGCGGTCTATAAATGTTGTACTTTACCTTACCTAACCTTTTTATTCTTTTATGATTCTCGCATCTCATATGATGGAAGTCGCGATATATATTTAAGCTGGAGAGAAATGCACAGAAAAAACCTATACTTCTGATAGGACTTGAACCCACGTGGGTTTTAGTCTCATCAGAGGTATAGGTTTTTTCCGTGCATTTCTCTCCAGCTATTAATAGAACCACATTGGCTACCCCTATTTACATCACATAAATATAGAAAACACCGCAAAAATTAGCCAATCAATTTATGGTCCATCATCATGCTTGTGACAGATATCTTTATACATCGCTGGCTATGATATATGGACTTTAAAAATCAGTGGTCCTAAAAAACGGTGTTAAATATCAAAATGCGCAGGAAAAGGCTTGCCCTTCTAGCTCTGTTGGTAAAGCACCAGACCAGTTATCTTGAGGTCGTGGGTTCGAGTCCCATCAGAAGTATAGGTTTTTACGTGCATTTCTCTCCAGCTATTATTAGAACCACATTCGCTACCCCTATTACCATCACATTAATATATTTTATGTATCAAAAATTTGCCAAATTTTTACGTAACCTACAATGTGTCACAAAGGAAAATAACACGGATTAATCTCTCTTCTCAACACATAACACTTTTTTTTCTAAGCAACCTCCAAAGTATTGACCCGAGGAAGGTGATCAGAGGAAGGTGACCCAAGGAAGGTTGCCTTGTGTACATCAAAGATAAATGAATAGCCTGACCGTAATCTACTCTAAATAATAGGAAAAACATAAATAATTCTACCAATGAAACATTCGTTTAAGCACAAATTTTTATTTCAAGCAAAAGTATTATATCATACAACCATGCCGTCTCAGCTCTATGACTATATGATAAACACAATAGCTACTTGATTCGATACTTGAATATCACATATTTTAGTAATTTTAGAAATCCACTAAAAATATAATAAACCGTATCATCTGGAATGTCTAATCGAAACAATATTTTTATTCCATGCATTGTACTGTACATATACTGCTCATTATTGATAATAGTGGTAATCATTACTGATTTTAGTTTATCTGTGTGCTATTTTCGAATTTTGCCTAGGCTATATCAATTAGTGTATTTTTATTGATGTAAAGTGTGTTGGACAGCAATGCTATTAGGGATTTCTACTCAGTCAAAAAGTGGGTTCTGCAAGTGAGCAACTAGAGTTTAGCAAAAGCAAAACAGGCAGTCATGGAACTCAGAAGTTCTGTCCATCAATTATTCATAGCAAGTAACAGCACGGTGAATAGCATAATTCCAATACAAATCTCAATGACTGCGTCAAGTTTGTTGAAGGGTGGATTGAAGGGAGATAATTCTTTATGTGCTATACAAAATATTACCCATATATAAACAAACCACATGATGCGCAATCATTATAATTATTTTATATCAATGAAACCAACTGAAGCGTTACAGAAATATCATTCAAGGCGACATTTTTGGTACATATTCTTCGGATGTAGCAGCCAACATCGGAGGAATCCATTTGAAAATTCACTTCTCTAAGTAGACTGGACTGATCAGTAACATTTATTAAATCAAATAACTATAACCACTCTGCAGCAATAGGTCATTCATACTTTGAATCTAAGCACATTACTGAGAGATTTTCTGAATTTTTCGTTAAGCAAGGCGTAGACAATAGGATTCAAGGCGGCATTCACAGTGATAGAAAACATGGCCACACCTTTGTACACTACGTATCCATATGAGCAAAGTTGTTCCAACATAAAATCAAAAAATGTTTCCAAACACCACGGTAAGACGCAAACGTAGAAGCTTACAACGATTATTAATGTCGTTTTAGTTAGTTTGATACTTTTGTTCTGGAAACGTTTTCTATAATAATGACCGTCTTTGATAGAACAAGGTTGTTTCCCTTGTCGCCGAAAGTGACGGGAAACTTTTATATATATTTTCATGTATATGGTAATGATTATTAGCATTGTGCTTATTGCAACAATCAGCCATATTGAGGTGAGGATACGAAAAGAGAGCCGCGTGTCAATCAAATGAAATGTGCCAATTAAAGGTAAGACAATATTTGAGAGGGAAATCAACCAGATGGTAATACATGCTCGTTTCATCTGGTATTTGGTCAATTTAGCAATACGCTCTAATGGATAGAAAACAGCCATATAGCGATCTAAAGTGACGCCAATAACCAATCCGAATGAAGTCGTCAGGTTGATGCCAAAAATTGACGGAGTAACAATACTAAAAGTCATCCATAACGCCGTACTCGTTTCTACAAACACGGAGTAGATGTGAAGAAATGTCGTTAACGGGACGACGATTACACCGATGAGCAATTCAGAGGCGGCCATGTTTGTGATTAGTACATTCGTGATCGTCTGCAACTCGGCCCGCTTGTGGATAGTCACGATCACGAGCGAGTTGCAAAAAATGACGGCGCAGCCGACGAAACAGTAAAATGAGAACAGCGTGATAATGTGGGAATGTGTAAAAGGCTCCAAGTGAGTCGCATTAAGGCACGTTAGAAGCATGGTGTAACGGCAAATTGCCAATAAAACAAGGCTTTCTTTGTTCAACTCAGACGAAATAAAAATATCCTGACAACCACATGTTGTCAGAGAATTGCTTTAAATAGCATAAATCATTGAAGCAAGCCATACCGCAAACCTGTTAATTTAAATTAAAATAACTTATATTGAATAAAACATTTCCTTTCTTTATTATATTTGTTCATTTTAACTGTATAAAACTGCTTTGTTCAAACGTATTTACAAATCATAATCAAAAAATATCATAACTGTCATAAGATTAAAATTCACGTAACAGCGATGGTTGGTTAGAAATAACTGTGGTAAATATATGCACTATCACCGCAATTATGGTATATTAACTGAATAAATTGTAGCTAGCAATCTGATTATATCGTTCTGTATGTATGAAACATTCTGCATACTTATGCGGAGATTTACTGCCTACGAACTGATGTGGTAATCATTAAATAATCATGATCAGAAATTGACTGCATCAGTTCAACATGATATCCGCATCAATTTGATAGAATCGCTAGTTATCGTGGAGATTGTTTCGTTTGATATGCATGACATAACGAGATTATCATTGGATCTGGCAGGGTGAGAATTAAAGCTGGGCTGGTTAATGCGATATATTCCATCCATGTAAAGAATATTAAGAATATATAAAAAATGCAAAGTGCGTGCAGATTTCTCAGGCATTCGTGCCGTAAATCCTGTTCTATTGAGTGCTTTACTATTTTGCTGTTGTATCTATAAACATGGATTCAGAAACACTAAATAAGTCACACTCACCATCGCAGAATTCTCCAGGGGGACAACTCAGACAGTCAGACAGACTGGTTCGGCCTGATGCGGGATTGTAAGTTCCTTTGGGACATGGATGTTGGAATTGTTGTTGCGTGCCGTTGGGGCAGTAAAACCCGGCGGGACAGAGACCTCCGTGACCAGAAGTGGAATTCTCCATACAGTAGTATCCGGCATGACAAACATCGCATGCTGATTGGCCCGAGCTGTCACTGACATGGCAAAGATGGAGAATATGATTTACTGGTTTTATTCTATAACCTCGACGAGGTCTATGACATACTGTATATGGGAAAGATAATTCAGAAATAATGTGAATTGTCTCTGAAAGTGCTAGTCTTCAATAACGTTAACATTATTATTGGTGTTTTGTTACCCTTGCATTTTCGTAGTTGAATAATCTTAATGTTTGGAAAGAAATGCACAAAAAACCTATACCTCTGAATGGTCTGATGTTCCATCAGTGGTATAGGTTTTTTTCTGTGCATTTCTTTCCAGCTATTCAGAGAACCACATTGGCTAACCCATTAACATAATGTTAAAGTTATTATTGTTGTTTTTGTCGATGGTAAAAGCAAAAAGTAAATTAGACATACAAATCATGCACTTTAAAGCCGCTTGTGAAGCTTGGCAAATGAGGGTTTGCGAGGACTCAGGGAGGATGGCAGCTCTATAACAGGCTGGTAAGTCACTCAATTTTATAACAAGTAGCCATTATCTTGTATGAAGAACGGGACAAAAATACAGAAGGAAATTTGCTTGCTTATATAATTTAGAGAATGGTCATGTCACCTTCACGAGTTTAGTCTCCACTGGATACACGGAGTTGAGATGTTGAGAACCCAATGGCCAGTAGGAAATCAATGTTGTATTTGTGTTGTATTTGGTAAGGAAATAAAATTGTTATACCTGAAGGACCCTGCGGGACAGGGTTTCGGAGAAATAGTCGCCAAGGGGCAATAATGTCCCAGAGGGCAGATGCCACCAATTCCAGTGTGAGCGCCAGACGGGTGTTCCATGTTCACTCCTGGATGTTATTAAAATGAATTTGATGTTTAAGCAAAAATAAGAACAATTTGAAACAAACTTATTATACTTACTAGAAGACTATCCATTCTGTCGAAAGCACTGTACGAAATATGGAAATGTTTAAAGTACATACAATACACAATACAGAAAGGCAGAATGAGATTAATTGAATAAACAGGATATTGACTTTCGATATAAATTGAGCCATTACGTATATATTTATGTTGCGCTTGCTGATATTCTGATTACTTTGTATTTGTATCATGTGCTAGTTAACTCACTTGATTGGAGCCGGAATATACAATATCTACAATTTTAGATTCTGATTCGGATGTTTAAAGGATGTGGTTATAGAACACTATACCTGATGTGCAATAGTATCCACTGGCACATGGTCCACTTGTCTCAGCTAGCCCGGGGCTTCTACAGAATCGACCGCCGTCACACTGCGTACACTGACGTGCGTCACTTAGTCCATACACTGGGTTGTACGTTCCTTCGGGACATGCCTGTACATCCGCACCTGTCTTGTAAGGACAGTACATTCCCAAGGGACACAATTCCGCATGGTCGCGGAATACGCAGTAGAATCCCGCGGGACAGTCATAACATTCCGCTGATCCGGTATGATTCGTGTAGGTACCGTTTGGGCAGAAATAATGGTGGGTTGATCCGGCTGGACAGAAAGATCCGACTGGGCATATATTCCCGGTGATTCCATCCACAGGGGCGGGCGATGAAGAAAGCGAAATGCAGAAATATCCTTCCGAGCACTCTCCGGAAACAGCCGCTAAACCGCTAGAGTTACAGAAGTGTCCGGGCGTACATGGTAAACAAGCGGATACATTCGTCATTTTAGTCAGTGGTTGGTACGTTCCTTTATCACATGGAGTCGGCTCAGCGCTGCTAATTTCGCAGTAATGTCCAACCGGGCAAATGTCACCATATGCCTGCCCAACCGGATTCGCTTCAATAGATCCGCCATTGCAATAGTACCCAGGCAGACAGGGACCGGTTGGGGCTGTCAGTTTCGGACTCATACAGAACATTCCGGGTGGACACGTCGTACATTCTTCGATCGCTCTCAACCTCGTTACATTGCTGTAGTAACCTTTAGGACAAGGTTTTTCCACGATGGAGCCCTCTTCGCAGTAAGTTCCAGCTTGACACGGACCCCCGTTTTCCGACAATAAAGGTGTTGGAGAAGTTGCTGCCAAAACACAATAATATCCCGCTTTACATTTTCCTGATGGGGCAGTGATATTTTCCGCATCGCAGTAGTGACCCGGCGTACAATAGCGACATTGTGAACGGTTTTCTAATCCCGTTGAATTACTAAAAGTTCCTTGTGTACAGGGATTTTCTTTTGCCGTTTTGGTTCCTTCTGGACAATAAAAACCGGCAGGGCACATCTTCGGCCACACCACACCATGGGATGTTTCTCCATGTCCGCTTTGTTCTTCCCAGATTGCTTCATTCTGATCGCAATACACTCCTGGCGGGCAGGCAATACATGTTCCTCTTTTTGCCTGAGGCTGATATGTTCCGGAAGGACATGCAACTTGCGACGGACTACCTGATGGGCATTTATGTCCAGGTAAGCATGACTTGTTGACAGGTTGTGGGCTGATCATTCCCTCCGGACAGAACCAACCCTCATCGCAATAATCGTTCGGCAGGGCGCGACCGACACCAGAACAGTACATTCCTGCTGTGCACTTAAGACAATTTGTGACAACGTGGTTACCGAAATTATCGCTAAAATAACCTTCTTCACATGCATGCGGGGCAGAACTTCCTGGAGGACAATAGTGACCTTTGGGACATATGTCCCCTGTTGAATCATTAACAGGATTAGGGACAATCGTACTGCCATTACAGTAGTATCCAACGAGACAGTCTCCCGAGACATCTCCTAGCCCACTTGATAAACAGTATTTTCCAGGTGTACACGGTGTGGGTTGGAATGAACCTTCGGGACAATACTCTCCAGCTTGACACTGACCCCCGATGCTCCGTGCTGGGCAAGCGCACCCCGTTGTACTGTCATTCCCGATCACCGAAGGCTTCTTGAGCCAAGATCCCAAGCTACAGTACCACCCTGGTGAACACATCCCTTGGGGTTCAGCCATTCCTCTGTGTGGGCAGTAGTATCCTGGAGAGCATGACTGGCAAGACTCGGGGCCCGAAGAGCCAGTCTGGTTGTTGAAGGTACCATTTGGGCATGGATACTGTCGGTCAAATCGTGTGTTGTTTAAGCAGTAGTGACCTGAGTAAAAATTCAAATAAAAATAGAGACCCACTGATAAAACGTCGAGGCATTCATTTAAACTGTTGGGTTTATGAGACAAAATTTATTAATAAATAAGACAATGAATACAATGCCACCTTTAAGAAGAGATTTGCAAACCAAATGTAAGTTACATCCAATTTTTGATGAGCTAAAAGGTATATATGATGAACTATATAAGGCAAATCTTGTACAATTAATCATTAAATTGACAATTAATACATAAACTACCAAAATAAGGTGGTAATACTGTCTATGTTGTGTGTGCGCATGCGCATGAGTGCATGTGTGTTTGTTATCGAACTCCTCCTACGGTTTGGAGATAAACCGCCATAATCATTTTTATTATAAAACTACCTGAACACAGAAGTTTGACAAACCACAGAAGTTCTTCATTAGGACAAAGTATGGAATTATTTTCCTGTCAAACAGTGTCGTCTCCCTTGCCGATGACATTATCTAACATATTAAGGTACATTCATTTATTACTTGTCCTCCATTTATCCTTATCAACTGTTAAACAAAAATTATTTACATAATTTATGTATGCACTTGTCCATTTCACTAAGACTTTCTCACTAAAAACTGATGGTTGAAACACGATAGTTATGAGTAGAAATTCATAAAGTCAGTGTCCAAGGAATTTTTGTACATTCAGTTAGACTATTAAAAAGGAATAAATATAATAAATGGGTTAATTATAAAATAGTCTTTTCAATGAAATATTCCATTAATACTAAAATACATAAATTTTTCTTCACATTTGACCTTAGTCACCATTGTTTTGCAAAAATATTTTGTTAACCTCTGCAGAGCGTGGGTGATGTGGCTAGTAGTCTATAGATAAAAACTAAGTTAATGTCTTAATAAATTATGAACCTACCACTCGAACATATGGTATATTCAGAACTCCCAGATTCACAGAAGAAACCTGATGGGCAGTCAATGCAAATGTCTTGATGAGAAATTGGGTTGTATGTCCCAGCGATGCATTGTAGGGGCATATAACTACCCCTGGGGCAGTATGTCCCTGGTGGACAAGGACCAGAATCATCGGTTAGTAGAGGGCGAGATGAGTTGGAGCCGGATTTACAGAAGTATCCTGGATCGCAGAGTTCTGTCGGCTGCACTAGACCAGGGCTGTCACAGTAATAGCGTGGGGGACAAGCTTGGCATTGTGACAGCGACGATATTCCGGAATTATTGTTGAACGTTCCAATGGGACACGGAACCGGGTTTTGCGTCGCCTGCTCGCAGTAGTGACCGGACGGACAGATATCGGCATCGCCAGCTGTATCGGCTGACGGTGTCTTGGAATCGGAACCAGATCTACAGAAGTAGCCGGCATCGCAGGGTCCGGTCTCGACGGTGTTGTTAACTCCGCTGCAGTATGATCCACCGGAACACGGCGTACACTGAGACACATTCGAGAGACGAGTGGCGGAACTGAAAGTACCCGGTGGGCATGCCTCCCAGACATGACCGGTTCCTTGAGGGCAATAAAATCCGGCTGGACAGACTTCTGGATTGGTTCCCTTTGTGCAAAAATACCCAGATGTACATAGCTGACAGACTTCATTTAATTCTGTATCGGTAAATGTCCCTGGTAGACACGGAACAGGTTGGGGACTGCCTATCGGACAGTAGTGACCTATAGGACATTTATCACCAGTTACGCCATCAGTCGGAGAGTTATTCGTAGCGTTTCTCAAACAGAAGTAGCCAGCACTACAATTTCCTGTTGGCTTGTCTTGGCCGTAGAAAGGACAGAACATCCCTGGATCACAACCGGTGCATTCCGACAGGTGGGCGAGCCCTGAAAAATAAACATGCCACTAAATATATACAAATATATACAAATATGTGCACAAAAATGCAAATAAATACAAATATATGCAAATAAATGCAAATATATGCAAAAATATATATGAATATATACAAATATATACAGCATCACTTCAATCACCAGCTAACAAAGGGAAATAAAAAATAATAAATTATTAAATACACTAGATACAAGGAGGATCAATATTTCTATCAGATGTGAGTGATTTTGTATTTCAAAGGTTGAAAATAACAAATTTACATAATCCAGCCGTGAACCACAATAATAATGCATAAAATATAATCCAAAATTATTTAGCTACTTTACAGTGAAAAATTTAAGATATTTTGGTGCATAAACCAATGTCCTGGATTTTGTAAACATAAACAACACATAATCGATGATTCTATATGCTAGAATAGCTGGAGTTTGGAAAAATATAGCAGTGGCTTTTGAAAAATTGTATGAATATTCATTATTATTACTATTATACAGATACCTTAAACCATGGCTGCATATAGACCAGAGATGTGTATACAGACTATGGCTGCAGATACAAGCCGGGGCTGAATATACGAACTATGGCTACATATAAAGACTTTAAGTGTCCTCTACATCATCTTGTCATTATTGACAAAGGGATAATACGGCACTCTAGATAAAGCTTTATTATTATTATTATTATTAGCTGCATATATAAATTGTGGCTGTACGTACAAATTGGCTTGTGTACAAAATGTGGCTACATGTACAGCTTATGGATGCGTATATAGACTATACCTACAAAATATAGAGATTGTGCTGCATATCTGCTGCATATACCAGGTACAGTTGAATAATGCGTATACAAACCATATGTCGGGTTGTATGTGCCAGGTGGACACAGCATCGTTGTATTGGCTCCTTCCGGGCAGTAGGCTCCCATAGGACAGATGTTCCCGGTAACGTTATCCATAGGAGCGGGTACATCAGCCCCCGATATACAGTAATACCCGCCGGAACAGGGGAATGGTGGTGCGGAGAGTCCCTCAGTTGGGCAGTACATGCCAGTAGAACAAGGTGAGCAGTCTTCGATTTTCTCGAGGTGAGTCCGCTTGTTGAATGTTCCACGCGGACAGGGGAATTCCCATGAGTGCCTCGTGCCATTTGGGCAGAAATGTCCTAGAGTACATGGAACGGGGTTCTGCACACCGTGGGTGCAGACTGTGTCATTCAGTAGCGTTCCGTCGCAAAAGTAGCCAGCTGGACATGGTTTGCAATAACTCTACAAATAGAAAAAAACAGTGTATTTGTAGATTAAGACGGGGAAAGTATTAGGAAAAAGTGGTATTAGGAAAAAAGTGGTATTAGGAAAAAAGTGGTATTTCAAAATATTGCATTTTTATGATACGAATAAGTGAATTGTTGAGAATTCGTATTTTAGCATCTCAGATGTGGATGTGGAATGATGATTCTTCTAGAAAGAAAGCCTTTGAAAAAACCAGGAATTCACATGACATTTAATAACGAGATGTCAAGAAATCAGTAACCAATGTACAAGATACACGAGACATTCTGGTAATAAAATAAAATGAAATTTATTTGAGTAAAGTGTACTTATGAGCAGAGCTGTCATACCCACTTTACATGACACAATAGCCTAATGGTCTAAGACGATAATTTACTCACTTAAATTATATAAAATTAACACCTAACAGTATACAGGTAATACAGATCAATATTCTGGTGAATAAAAGCCTATTACTTGATATTTTTGATGATGTAAAAATATATTTTACTGGCCCGTGAGATCTACGTCTGTGAGTCACATCCAATAGGACCATGTTCAACACCTTCAATCATCCTTATCGTCAGCGGACATTACCTGGCCAAAAAGATCCTGGTATGTGCCTGATTCGCATGCCATCTGAGTGGCGCTACCCTTTTCGCACTTATGTCCGGGTGTACAAACAAAATTCGCTGGCTCACCGACAGACTGACCATTAGGACAGTAATAGCCAGCAGAACACTGGCCGGTGGGTACTGTAAGGCCACTGGAGATGCAATATGACCCTGAAATCAGTCAAAAAAACAATTTAAACAACACAATGTTACAATCGGTTATGCCTGGTACTATTTCTCTGTACATATTCATCAATCATCGCGGCCTCCAATGGGATTCAGAGGCAGTGGTGTGATAGAATCAAGGTCGACTGTCTGCTCAGACTCAGCCCTTTGCCCTACGGTGATGTAGGAACTATAATGAGTAAGAATAACTATTTTAGTGATTCAGTGATCTTGCAATAAAAACATTCACACCTTGACTTTTCTCAGGAATAATAGCGCAGACAATGGGTTAGTCTCAGACGAGATCGGTCGTGTCATTGTTGTTGAACTAGGCTGAGCCCAGACCATTTGTGGTACCATAGATAGATCACCAGCCTGCTTCCTTTCTTTATTCATAAACAAAATGGAGCCTAACAATAGTTGGAGATAAACAGACACACGGACACACTCTGATGTAAGATTTCGTCCTGTCTCGCTGACAGCTACAGAAATGGGGATGAGAACCACGAGGGCCACTTTATACTTTTGCTCTTGACAATTTCGTTCTCATACCAGAGATAGATATGTAATGTTGAGCATACATGCAACATGTTCAAGGAGAGTGTCAGCATAGTGTGGTAGTCATATATCTTATGATCAAATAAAATATGAAGCATATGTGAACTGATGTGATCACCTTAAATGTGCTAAGAGAGCACTAGAATTGACCAAGGGTGGTGGGAGGATTTCCAAAGTCAACTCCATTTCTTCATCCCATGTTTGAGTTCAAGGGGAGTTAGGGAGTTTGGGTTGTCAAGAAAGCTTTGCATGTGACTGATAACACTGATAACATGTGACTGGAACATGGATTAAAGTGCAGTATACAAATGTCACAAGGTCCTCACAAAGGTCAAACGTCTTAGTTCACTGCAGCAAAAACATTACAGAGAAACGTAGTTACCTGCAGTGCAAGAAAGGCAGTCGGAAATGTTTTTGTTACCAGTCGCATTCGTCATGGTTCCGGGTGGACATGGAATCGGTGAAGATGTCCTCTCAGGACAGTAGTGTCCGACGGTACATAAACCACCGGTGACATCATCCGGAGGGCGCGATGTTGTAGCTCCTAATGCACAGTAATAGCCGGCATCGCATGGACCCGTCACTATGCCGAGACCAGGTTCATCGCAGTAGTGACCTGGGTAATAGCAAATCAACAGTGAGTTGTCAACAGTGCAAGGGTGGGTGGTTATGTTGACAACTATGTCAACAGCTTAAATATATATACAAAGACATAACTGAACGTATGAAGAACTGTTATTCTAACCACAGCAAATGTTTTCTATGCATTGAATTCTTGATCTTAATTTGGAGTCAGGCTTAATTTGACCCATTAATACACATTAAAACATAATTAATTTGAAACTTACATTAGCCTAGGCTGTTAATTTATCAATGATATTTAAAGATAAATGTGCCCCATATGCCTGTCAATATATAGTCATAAACAAAGAATCCGTGGATAGTAATACTGTCCAAATTTTTTTCCTGCAGCTACCATGGGGTTTTTACCTAAGTCTATGCAACAAATATGTTTAGTACAATTCCTTGTAAAAAAGCTTTGAATCTATATCTTAAAACTGCATGATATGTGCCAAGCTGTGACTCTTAACCTGGTAAACATGGTGTCGGTTGACTCGATCCCACTGGACAAAATTCTCCTGGTTGACACTGACCTCCAGTCAGATTGCTCGGACAAATACATTGATCGACAGAAGACATATTGCCAATGTCGAAAGGTCGTGATATTTCCGCTCCTCGAGTACAGAAGTACCCGAGGTCACACTTAGCTGTGGTTGAAGACAGACCGGATCCGGAACAATAATGCCCAGGGTCGCAGAGGATGCAAGCTGTGTCAGACGCTTGCCCGGTATTGGGATTGTACGTTCCTGACGGACATGGGTGCTCGAATTGATGCTGTGTACCTGGTGGGCAGTAGTGTCCAGCTGGGCATGTGTGTGCTATATATGATGTTGAACCTTCTGGGCAGAAGTATCCTGCCTGGCAAGTAGTACAGCTCGCTCTACCAGTTGTGGGATTGTATGTACCGGCCGGACAAGCTAATGGGTAAGATGTGCCTTGCGGACAGTAATGACCAACGGTACATGGACCACCAGTGCTATCGTTAGATGGATTGTTGGCAGCTATAGCGCCGCGTAAACAATAAAATCCCGCATCGCATTCATTTTGCGGCTCTGTAAGTCCTGTCATGGCGCAATAATGACCGAACGTGCAGAGAGTACAGTCAGACGACTGTCGTAGTTTTGTAGAATTGCTGAAAGAACCTACAGGACATCCTATAGGCGTGGTCGTTTTAGCGGGACAGTAGTGACCAGATGGACAAATTCCAGCAATTCCTGTTGCATTTACATCTGGAGTAGGGGTGTCTGAACCGAGAGTGCAAAAATAACCCGCTTCACAGTATCCTGTAATGGAGGTGGAGTTGAGCTGAGAGCAATAAGATCCACCCGGACATTGGGTACAGTTCTCGATATGAGACAGCCCCGTTACGACACTAAATGTTCCAGGTGGACATGCCTGCCACACATGTCCTGTTCCTTCTGGGCAGTAGAATCCAGATGGACAGGGTTCCGGCATATGACCACTGATGCAGTAATGTCCCGGTGTACAATTCCAACAATTCTCTGCTTGTCGCTGGGGCATATAGGTTCCCGATGGACACATAATAGGATCTGCCGTACCCTCTGGGCAGTAATTTCCGACAGTACATCTGTCCCCGACAATCCCATCATTAGGGACAGGAGTTGTGGAATTACGACTGCAGAAGTAACCCGCACTGCATGGTCCTGAAACGTCATGTAAGCCAGTTTCATTACAGAAGCTACCACCTCGACACATCTGACATTCCGTGGCGTCACCTAACCCTAAACTGTTAGACCAGCTTCCCAGTGGACAGGGTATAGGATCGGGTACACCGCCTGGGCAGTAGTATCCTTCGGGACACCGTGTCCCCATCACACCATCTGTAGGAGTTGCCGTGGTAGATCCATTCATGCACCAGTACCTCGCTGCACAGTCACCTGCAGGAAAAAACAATTCACTGGAACATTTAATAGATTCATAACCTCTACATATTCCAGAAACTCAATCATGAGTTGAGGTCTCATATCAACACTGGACATAAAATAAACTTGTTGCTACTTATAAATAAAAATTACTCCTATATCTGGGGTAGCTGGCGTAGCGATTAGAGCGTTTTACTTTGAATCCAGGAGCCCCTGGTGCAATTCCCGCTCTAACCAGTATACTGACTGTGGCGTTTTTTGGGCTTTGCCCATAGGTGTCCGGGTAGCTCTTGCAGGGTGGCTCTTTCTCTCAGACGTTCACTGTGCTTCAGATGCTCAAGATGTGCTCTCTATGTTGCTTATCTCCCCTCTATGTCATCATCGCATTGTAAATGACCATTGACCTTTCATAGACTTAGCGGAGTGTGCAAAATATGTAGTTTATATGTAGACATTCGGAACCAGTGGCGTGAATGGAAAAAGATCAATTGTCTGTCCAGACTCAGTGGGTTTTGCACTAGGTGTTTTTCCCCACCCCTCTCGTATGAAAGGCAGCGGTTCTAACCACTGGCCCCAACAATCATGGATGTAGCAATACACTGAGATGAAGCATTCTCTCAGCCGCAAACAAGAAATACATATATGTCTAGCCTAAATGAACACTGTGGCTAACAGGATTTCCCTATATAGGTTGGCCTCAGTGATTACGGTGTGGAACCACGAGTGTGGGCAGACCACTGACCTTCATCCAGGCACACCACTGGTTTCCAATACGAACAGATAGCCTATCAACGTGGTGCAGCACTCCACTATATCTGAGATAGGTGAGGATGAAATACAGTGACATTGGTAGATAGCTATAGACATAGAGATATCAGAGATTAATATAGATAATATAAATAGATATAGATGTCATAGAGAGATATGGATACAGTATTATAGATATAGATATTATAGAGATATAGATATTTTAGATAGATATATTATAGATATCAACATTCTACATTCAACAAAATGGAGCAAGGCCATCACAATTAAATACTGCAACGCTGCAAAAACTAGCTAGAGCACCATGAACCAGCAGAGTCAAGGGCATTTTGACCCCTGTTAGGTCATATAGAAATATCTTTTACCTTTCAACTCACAAGAATAACAGAAGATACATACCCGAGACTGCATCGAGGCCCTGCTGACTGCAGAACTTTCCAGCGTCACATGGCGTACATTGCTCGACACTCTCTAGCTTGATCCTCGATCCGTAAGTGCCCATCGGACAAGCATGCTGAACACCGTGTCTCGTGCCGACTGGGCAATAGTATCCTTTGGGGCAAGCGAATGGCGTATAGTCAATCAACGGTCGGTTAGCAAAGTCACAATAATACCCGGCAACGCACGGTTTGCAGGTTCCCTGTCCACTTTCATCCTGATATGTTCCGGCTTCGCAAGAAGTCTCCCGTGAACTTCCTTCCCTGCAAAAGTGTCCGGGCGTGCAGCTCGTCTGTGTCCTCGACGACGACCCCGTTCTACAATAATAACCCTCGCTGCACGCACCCGACGGTCGGTCCAGACCTTCCTGATCGCAATAGTGACCTTCAGTGCACTGAATACAGTCAGACATTTTGGTGTTTCCCGTTCGGTTAGAAAATGTGCCGATAGGGCACTTTGGTTGATTAGTTGTGGTGCCATTGTGGCAGTATCGACCACTCGGACACACATCGCCAGTAATTCCATCATTAGGATCAGGTCTGTAAGCTCCTCGAGCACAGTAATAAGCTTCCTGGCAAGGCCCACTAACAGCAGAGAGACCTGCAAAAAAACAACAGTCCATGTCTGTATTTATACGAGGTGACCTACTTCACGGTTGCGATATCATTGAATAGTCATAAATATCCTAGTTTTCTGGTGAGTTGCAAGCTCACAAAAAACACGATAAAATTGAATGTAATAGGAACAGAGGTCATATACGTATATTTTTTTACAAGGAATCTGTAATATTACTAATCACTTGGAAATTAGTGAAATGTCCATACAGGACCAGGATTGATGACCACGATAAGGAATTCTTCAATGTTTTGTTAGAGTTAGTTTCAAAAAACTGCACATTCCCTGATATTTTCTACATAACGTTTGTTTGTTGTTTGTTTGTTTGGATTAGCGGCACCTGCCTAGCATGCTTATCTGTGCCACCGACTCCCCCTGCGGAGTCTAGTAGAAGATGTTCATAACATATTTTTTAATATTTCCATTTTCATTTTAGCATTTTCTCCTCTATTATCAGTGGATATATGTGAAGCTTTTGTGATCGTCAATTTCATGTTCCCGTTTTCTACATAACGTGCAAATTTTTCGAGATTATATATCTTATATATATTGTATTCCTTGTGTTTTTCTAGTTAATCATAGCAACCATAAATTTGTAAAGTGTCTTTGATAGCCATGTGTTAAAAGGGCACTATAAATCAATAAAATTCCATTTCATTTCATTTCATATCCGATGCAGCAAGGTAAGTTTCTGCCAATATGAATTGGTGAGTGAATAAAGATAATTATTGTGAAATTATCATTGTTAACATAGCTAAATTTCTGGCTATGTCTATTGAGGTAATGTTTTCTGAAAATTCTGAAAAAATAATAGGTATCAAGATCTCTTGGATATATTGGAGCAATTGTTTGCGCTACAGGAAATGACAGCAAAGGATTTCAGAAGAAACGCACGCTTATTTACCATCTATCTGTCTGCAGCAAACTGACCTGGAGAATCGCAGAATGACCCTTCAGTACACGGGGTTGGAGAGTGCGAGCCCTCGGGACAGAAGTACCCGGGTTGGCACTGACCACCCGTCATGTTGCTTGGGCATAGACAGTCGTTCGATGTATAGTTATTGTAGGTGGTTGGCTGGGCTGATGGAGAGGCATTCACGCAGAAGTAACCTGTCCATGAAACAAGTCATAAGTAAAAATAACATCGATTACATCGTACGAAACATTAATTATTGAAAATTACAATAAGGGAATTTATATCTTATAGAATCTAATAGTACTTCCACAATTTGGTATTATAACTTACCGTGGTAAATAGCTTGAAGTCATAGTTCTGTTGCCTAAGTAGTACTGAATTATTTATTGTATTCTCTTAGAAATCTCTCCTCACTTATTAAAATGTCCTACAGTTATTAAGATAATCAACTATTACAGACTGAAAAACGAATTAACGAATGAACCGTGAACTAACCAACCTACTAACCAAACCAACCATCTGATAGAGTACCTAAGCAAGGATCCAACTACCAACCAAACCATTACCTTGTTAAACTTACTAGACAAAAACAAAACTAAGCAACTGACTACGAGGGTAAGCTGAAAAGTTCATACGCTGACCATGATGCCTTTTCTGAGTGATTGTTTGGAGGTTATTTTCCAACATAGTCCCCCTTGCGATCTACGCACTTAGTCCAACGATGTTACAGCGCTTTGATACCCGTGGTGTGGAAGCCCACATCTTGATCACTCAAACACTGCTCTATGGCATTTATGACGTCATCATTGTCTCGATATCGTTTGCGAGCCAAATGTGGATAATGCATGGGCATTCTCCCCTAATGTATCCACCATATGAGTATAGATGTCCTTTGGGGCTGAGACTTTCATACCAGATACTTGATACCACCACTGTAACAAATTCTGTCCATTTTGGTCTGAAGCTGCAGTATGTATGAGGTAAGACTGCACAAATGATTAATAACAAACTAATTGATAAACTGATAAACTAAATAACACACATACGAATGTATGATTTAACTAACAATGTCACTTTTGAATAACAGATTTAAGGTCTTTGTACCACATTAGACTCTCACAAGACTCTTACCTGGGGCGCATAATCCACTGGGAGATGATAGACCCTCACCATCACAGTACATGCCTGGGGGACAGGGGTAACAGTCCTCCACACTTTTACCAAGGCTCGCATTTCGGTAATACCCCCTTGGGCAAACGTACTCGTTGTGAAACCGTGTCCCTTGCAAGCAAAATGACCCGTGGGGGCAGGGATAGGGTTCGTAACTTGTGATGTTCTCTGGGCAGTAGTAGCCAGCTGGACACAAGGCGCATGCCGACTGACCAGTCAAATTGTTGTATGTCCCAGCAGGACAACCCAGTGGATGAGATGTGCCGACGGGGCAGTAGTGTCCAATCGGGCATGGACCACCGATATCTGAACTCACCGCTGGCGAGGAAAAACAAGGCTGAGAGTAAATATTATAAAATAGAACCAACATTTTTTTCATGACTAAAAAGATACTGTCAATGCACAGAAAATGAAAATCTTTGATTGAGAGTTGCAATGGTCAAAATGTTCAATTTGTGTACATTGATTTAATTGTCGCTTATTTCACAACAAAGCTGAAAATAATCATTGTAGTTTCTCACCACATATTTTAACAGTTGTTACACTGTAACTTTCAAGTAAAAAGTGTTTGGGTTTACAATTCAGAGTTAGTCTCCTTAATGAGGCTCCTGGCCTTAGTTAAAGTTTCTCCCGGGAAAATGTACTTACTGGTTGGGTTAGGAGCGTTGTTTCCTCTGAGGCAGTAGAAGCCGGGAGAGCATGGCCCGGATGTTTCGTTCAGCCCGGTTGACCCGCAGTACTGCCCGAGCTTACAGTCGAAGCAGTCTGCGACGTTTCTCCCGTACGTTACGTCTCTGTAAGTGGCCACGGGACAAGGCACAGGGTCTTCTGTCTGTATGGGGCAGTAGTGACCGGGAGGGCATGGACCGCCCACACCCGATGATGTATCTGAGGTCGGTGTGCTGACATTCACGCCTTAAAACAATAATGGGGAGTATAGTAGCGTAGTAAAACGGGAACTATCATTATCATTTTACAATGACCTGTCATAAATATTAGCACATTGCTGAACGTGATCATTAAATAATCGCAGAATGGGATAACTACACTGGTAGAAGTCTGATATATGGACCAGATGGTGGAGGGTTCGAATTATTCTGGGCAAGATTGTGATTTACCGTTGTAAGTTTAGACTATTGCTCCACGCGACTCAGCGATAATTATGTACTAATGGAACTGATTTGTGGCGACATGGGTAAATAAAAAGTGGAAAAGTGGAAATTTCTGGTGCACTCTTGCACCTGTTATGGAGCTGACACTGGCACGCACCACAACGGGATTAGTCAGTAGTAGAGTACCGGCCTCCGAACCAGAAAGTCGGCGGTTCAAACCCAGTCAATACCATTGTATTTTTCCGTTGTATCATTGGGAAAGCTTCATCCCGAATACTCTGGTCGACTTAGCCATAAATAAGTATCGGTGAAATTTTTTTGTGGCAACGCGAATAAATATACACTGGGAAGGTAGATTTACGAGTATTTAACCGGCGGCTGTTATAGAACTGCCACCCCTCTTTGAGCCCTTGCAGAGCATTATTTGCCAAGCTACGGGCAAATTTTATGTGGTATAAAATTTTCTTAGCTACCACTACCTAATGACCTTCAAAGACTCTTTGCAAGCTGTGCATATGGCTCCCAAGTGGGGTAGGTGAAGGTCATACTTATATAAAAGAGAAGCAAAAAAAGTTTTATATATATCCTCAATGGTGCTGTGAATATTCTGTAAA
>WURV02122432.1:0-19382 GCA_011762755.2 Epimenia babai
GGTGACAGCGAGATGATTCGTTAATGACAAATGTATTAATGGAAAATATGTCGATAACAATAAAATATAGACCAGTAAACGTAATTTATTATGGATGATTTTGAAGCTGCAATGCCCGATTCAAACAAACAAAATTTTCTCCAAAATAATATTCCTGAAATAATATCATTGTATAACTGACGTCAAACATAATATTGGACCGAACACGTCGAGAGCGACAAATACTACAACAGTAACAAACGTCACAACAGGGTCAAACTGTTTAACTGTGATAAACTTCAATACACCCACATGAATATTTTATACAGGCTGACGAATACAAATAAATTTGAAATAAAAATAAGTGCATTATTCAGTCCATACTCCAGAGTTACAATAATTGACGATTAGAACTTCACGTGAATAAAATTCACATGCATAACGATAACTAGCTACAACTACAAGTTATCATAAGTACATTACTTATACCTCATTGCGAATGGAATTAGTTAAAATATTACTTTTTAACTGAGAACAAGAAAATACACAAAGTTCGAATGGAACTCATTGAATATATTTCCAATTATTTAACATAATGGATGGTATATTATTCAGTACTTTGAATTAGTACATCGGTCGTACAGCCTATGATTAAACTATGAAAAAATATTACATACACGCGTATTCTTACATAGACACATATATACGTATTATTATATTACCCAGTATACATTTAAATTATATGTATAGAGTACGATGTATACTGTAGATGAAATAGCTATTAGAACATAAACATCGACGAATATGTCATTCAGAGAATTATTCGCGCCAAATGTGTTTGCTTGACAGCAATGCAGCGGAGAGTACAACCTAGTGAAGTAAATTTCATTCACTCCGGATATAATACACTGGTTTTACGATAAATGTCAAAACAAAAAGGAGTTTCCAGAAGGCGCAGTGACATATAAAAACAAAATACTGTGGAAAATTTTTGGTTTCGTGATTTTGGCAGACTCCTCACGTGACCAGCAATTACACATATTTGGGATATATACAAGTAAATGCCTTACCATGAGCGAAGATAATGAACGCTGTGATTTTAATCTCCATTCTGATAAAGTTGCGCAAGATGGATAACTCCGAGCTGTTGTATGTACGAAATTCCCAGTCGCATTCGAGGTTATTATATACGATGGGAAAAAAATAGGAGAGGTAACCCCTTTGAGACTAATAATAGTTATTAAAAACAAGCTATAGCATGTGTAAAATATGCTTCTTCGAGTTTGTGAAAGAAAAAATTAGACCAATACGGCTATCACTTTCGTTATAATATACGATTAAATCATGATAATGAATAATAATAATATATTTATTCTGGAGGCGCCCTGATAACTAGTATGTCTCTAAGGCGCCTATATACATTTCGTGTGATGACTGAATATATTGTATAACACAATAGTAAGTCCATATAAGTAAATCATAGCCTAACACAACAGTTAAATGAAATGAAATAACTAATTATATTGCATAACACAATAAAAAATTCCATTTAAGTTAAATCATAACCTAACAAACCCGTTTTATGTAAATATTTTATAACAGTAATACTTCATAAATCGATGGAATGACCTGGTGTGGTATAAAAAATATTATTCATTGTTATGGCGAGAAATAGCACCTGAAGAGAGCCGCAGTCGTGTCGTAAATCGAAAAATAATCACGCAAACTAAAGTAAATTAAACAAGACTTTTTTATCTCCTTAGTGTAGATATTAAATGAGTTATTGTGACAAAATGTAATATTTTAATACGTACACAAAAATACAAATATGCAGCACATTAATTTTAACTAGCAGCATACCAAGTAAGATGGTGCTTATACGATACTATTACATGAAGAGAATAACGTAACGAAAAAATCCGAAATGATATTAGAAATAACAGAATGGAAAAGAAAAATCCCTTAATTGACATCGCTTCAACCTGAATTAACTCAGTTTATTTTATTAAAATTTTAGTCGTCGCCTTATGACCAGTGAAATCAATTTCTCGCCTACTAGCACAATATTGCAAGTATATTATTCGGCGGATTTACCTCTATATATCGCATTCACATTACAAAAAGATATAATGAACCAAGCGCGACACACCTACACTGCGTTGGCTGTTATTTAAACAGCGCGACTAACTTGTGCATGTATGGTCTTATCACAAAATAAATATTGAAATAAGGTTCAAGTCAGTATAGCAATTCGTCCACGATGTTTACCCCCCACTGACACAGCTCGAGGTTGAGGCCAGTCTTAACGACAGCGCTCCACTGTCAAATTGAGGGACAAAGATTGGGGGAGAGAGGAGTCGCAGTCGAATGAGAGTGAGCAATAAACTCTCCGCCATGTTCAGCGTGAGATAGAGACCGAAAGATGGCCCAGCCTTGTGCTATTATTTGTAGAATCTAATAAAAGTACAAATTATGAATTAAATATAAAAAATGTACATCAATGGTAAACAGTATAGTTATATTAAAGTACATATTGATACGCCAAACTATACAAATGAAAACATATGTCCAATAATAATGTTAGAAAACTGACAAAGAAATTTTTTAACAATACACTATGATATAAACCGCGTAAATATAAGACAATGACAACATTGGTGCTCTATGGACTGATTATTAGCTGATGCACATCAGCCAGTGAATTGAATTGATTAAATAATACATTTGAAAGTGTGTGAAATAGATATCTGTGATATAGTACATGCACATTTAGAATCAGCTTGATGATACACTTGGATACATTACGTTTTACCAGGAGGGGAATATAAGGGCGTCGTACTTATGATGTGGCTGTGCTTTAGATGGTCTCTGGATGGACTTTATAAAAGTTATTTCGTTAGCTTATTGTAAATTATTATCAACAAATAAACGTATCCGAGTGTGTGACATATGTATACTGTCGGGACAACTTTTGGCTGATGCACTTGGACTGATGTCGACAACAACACGAGAACACATGCTTCGGGGATAATTTATTAGGATGTACACACATGTACACTATAGTATAATATATAGTTGAGATATCAACCTCCTTTTTCATGTATTTAATCGCAAAATGTGTCTATGATTATCCAATAAAAACTTTCTTAATGGCAGACATCTGTTACTTGTACTGAATTGTATGAAAGTTCTCCTTGAACTCATGTCATCAGGAACCAGAAACGGTGCCATGATGATCTTGCCAGTTATCGCCCCGTTTCTAATTTGACTTTTCAGCTAAACTCGTTGAGCGCGTGAAATGTCAACAGTTAATTGAACACATTACTGTTAATATGCTTCTGTCGCTCTTCCAATCTGCATATCGTCTCGGTTTATAGTGTTGTTATCCCCTCCCTTTATTACAGACTTGCATCGCTCTTCCCCGGACCAGGCTCAGTGTGTAGGCCTACTTCTTGTGTTGCTTGATCCCCAGTACGGCTTACGATGCGATTGATCATGCATCCTCCTAGGACAGATGTCTTCCGCATCACCGACAAAGCGATGGTATGGCTCAGTGACTATCTCTCAAAGCGTTTCTTCGTTGTTCAAACTGAAGGGTCGTTTATATCTGAGACCATTTTTTGGTTAGGTGTGCCACAAGGCAGTGTTCTAAGGCCCGTTCTTTTATCTCCTCTCGGCAATATTATTCAGCATGGAGTGAACTCCCATATGTACGCTTATGACACCCAACTTTTTCTGCGTGTATATGCCGACTCTCCGGGTAAGCTCCCCACTACACTATCAACTATCACCGTGGATGATGGCCAACAAACTAAGGCTAATACACAAAAAGCTGAAGTTATTTTCATATCATCATCCTTCCCAACCCGACAACTTCCGTCCATACCCCTTACCATCAACGATGTCACTCGCCTCACAATGCGTTCTAAATCTTGGTTTAATATTTGGTAGCTAATTTCACATCGCCATCACTCTCAAATGCGGTTACTACCAGACATTTGCTCCGTTTTAAAATACCTCTCCTACACTCTGTCAGACCCTTATCTATGCATTTGTGATCATTCCTCTCGATAAGTGAAACTCCTTCCCTGTAAATTCACTAAAAATATTAACTTATCGGCTTCAAAAATTACAAAACCCTCCCGCACGCCTTATCACCTCCGGAGCAGTGCTGGTAATTCCACACCGATTCTTGCTTCTCTCCACTGGCTTTCGGTTGAGAATAGCATCAATTTCAAAATTCTGACCTTTACTTTCAAGACCATATACCAAACTGTCCCGGCCTACCTTAATACCGCCAACACTATTAGGCAACCAGTATGTCAAACTCGTCAGGCTCAAATCATGCATATTAGTGTTCCTCATTCTCGCCGATGTAGCTTCGGTGACCGCTCTTTTAGTGGTGCTGCGCTAGCACAATTCAATAAACTTTCCTCTGGGGTACGTAGTAGTCCAACACTCACTATAATTAAATCAAAACTCAAAACATATTTATTTTATAATTCATACTAGATGAATATTGAGTTTTATTTGTTTTTGACTGTGATACTATGTAATGAAACATTACTTAGCATGCAAATATTAATACCATAAATCTTTTAATATTATGCTTCTTTCCAAACGTCTCGATTCCCCGAACGACAAGAAAAATGAACATTCAACAGCATTAAATGATCACTGAACATGAATTTAAAGAGTTGCAGTAAATGATATGAGGCAATTTTGTCTTGATTTGATTATTAACGCAATACTGTCATAATAATATATTTTACTTATTCCTTACGATGATTATTAATGTAGGACTGCGTTATGTCTATGTTACATATATTATGTATTCATACACACGATCTTATTTCAATTTTCTGTTAGCCAAGTACTGACATTGGTACATTGCTGAGTTAACTATAGGTGACATAGTAATCAACTATAGGTGACATAGAACTTTCCTTTGAAAATCTGCAACTACTATAAAGGAATATATTTTGATTCTCGAAATAGTAGGCACTCTAATGCGATTTTTTGTTTATTTTTGACAAGTGCTATAATGAAAAGAATCATAATGGGAAGACCCGTATAAATGCATACCTGCGTGGTAATTCCCATTTAATTTAAGGAGTAATTTTACCGGTACAAGTACAGGTAGTTTGAAGGTGTAAATGTACGAATGACCTCCCGGTAAGTATCGAAAGCTTCGAAGTCGTGGAGTCTACTAAAGCCAGTGAGCGTTAATGCATTGTGGTGTACCAGCGATTATATAGCATTTATTGATGGACAGGTAGCTGTTTCAGCTGAATACATACAATAGCGATGACAGTATTGCGCGATAAACCTAGATAATGGGATAAATAGGACGCGAGTTATTTACCATTGGCCGTGATAATATATGTGGTGAGATGTTGATAGAGGCATCAACAGTTTGGGTAGTGCATATGGATTACTGAAATCGTAGTATACCTACGTATAGGTATCTAGTCAATGTTTACAGGTGTATTTCTTTGATCTATGCCTCTTGATATTACCCTTTGATCGTCCGTTATTGTGGCTATGGGGTGAACTTGCTCTAAAAATCCATCGACTACCCCGTATTAGTAGGAGGAATTGAAAACTAATCAATTAACGAGTTGATGCTTTCGCACGACTGGGGGTGTATTAACCACATTTTACGCGGCAAAATCTCTTATTCTTCCTTTTCTTCGAACGGTTACCTCTACGAGTGGTGTTTAAGGAGCGGCTTTCCTTTTGATAGTGAGGCGTTGTACTCTTCGTATCGAGTCACCCTCGGCTTCCTTCAGCGCGTTTTTGTGGCGCGAGAGCGTTTTCTACTTTCTATCAATCGGGATGCTATTTTCGGCATTGTGCTCAAAGTGCATTGACCGATGACTTGAGCACCTGATTTAAGTAGCGGTACTACAGCTTTCGCTAGACGAGAAAATATACCGCAACCCATCTGCATTCGAGTACCCGAGTATGGTGGGGGAAATTCATTGCCTACTTGTTTAATACAATAGTCTTCGTACAATCGAATCATCGATTACATTTCAGAGAAATGCACAGGAAAAGACCTATAACCCTGATGCAACTCGAACCCACGACCCCCAGGTAACCGGTCCGGACTAAAGAGACTAGATTATTCCAGTGCATTTAAGTATTTAAAACCGTTTTTTAGAACCTTTGATGTTTAAAGTCCGTATATCATACTCAGCGATATACACAGATATCTTTCTGTGTTCTCATATATATGTGATGGTATAGAACCACATTGGCTATCCTAATTACCATCTGAGAGTCGTGGGTTCGAGTCCCATCAGGCGTATAGTTTTTTCCTGTGCATTTCTCTCCAGCTATTTATAAAACCACATTGGCTATCCTAATTACCATCACGTTGATGTTTAATAGTCTCTTCCGCCTGAACTGCAATGTAACTAACACTTTACCGCGCTCGAATGGGATTGGCTGATCCGTGTCGTCCCTTATATACACGCAGATTGTATCGAAATTCTTGGTTTGAAGCTGATAAAAATACGGTTTAGTCCATATCAGACCGATTACGTCGTTACTCTGGTCACCCACAGGTATAACGCTGAGAAGCGGTACTCGAGAGTCGCCTACAAAATGGGGCTTCACGATGTCGCTGTATACGTATAATGATAAAAATCCCTGGTTTGGATCGGCGACGTTGGGGCTACGTATACTCCAGATATTAAAGAGCGCGCAACTTCAATACCCCATAATCCGAATATACGTGATCGACACGTACACAACTGTAATACGCAACCTTCCCCTACCGTTATAGGCCGTTTACACCCAGATATTTATGTCTGACATAAAATTTACCGCGGTGAATCTCGATTCAGCGAGCGTTTACACTTGAATGCACTAGGCAAAATATCTGCACTGCGATAACATCCTTATCTTTTATTATGGGGTGCCAAATACTTAAAATTCTGATTTGTGAGCGCAGATCTCGCAATGCGAGTATTAGCGCACTTACAATACTGTTAATTGAATATCAACAAAATTAAAAATACCTTAGCTATTCATTTAGATTATTCGGTAGGCTATTTTAGTTAGAACGTTTCGTAATTTATCATACTCCGTACTACAGTCCACCCACATCACATTCGCTGGGCAATTTCTTGCCATGTAACAAGTTTCATAGAACTCTTGTTGTGGTGTGGGTGTTTTAAATCTCTCAATAAAGGGTATTCTTCAAAAAGTAAATAAAATTTCCGTTTCGGCGTCTGTTCGTTTCTTGAATTTCGTTTGGGCAGCCATTTTGCAAAATTCAGAAAGGAAATAGAGCGGCGCTTTTCATTGGCCATTCCGTGACATTAATTTCGCTCAATAGAGCACTCCGTATTTTGTGAAACACTCGTATTCGACGTTAAATCAGTGACATTTGTTACCAATGCGTGTAACAAATATTTATGTCAGGTATAAATATGCGCAGGTAAACGGCCTATTATGCTACATGATCCATCATACCCGATAGGTAGTCCAATTTCTCGGAGACGGCTTGGTCGGGGTACTCTTAACCCTTAGCACTCTGTTGTCACACAATTATATTGCTATAGTAATGTGGTATACAGTTGTCAGTGTGCAAAGGGTTAAGGCGGACTGTTCGGTGTGGTTGAGTCGATCGAGTTGTTTTATCAGATTCACGTTACCTATTAAATCGCGGGAAACGTTGATTTCTTTTAATGCTTCTATAAAAAATCCATCACACCGTAAGCCCATTCTACCATTATACATCGTCATTAACGGCACGTCCATTACACCATGTGACAAAGTGGGGAATCTCGGTGTTATTAAAGATAAAAATCTATCCTTCGAATGTCACATATCCGTTATTGTTTCATGTTTTTATCACTAACGCAATATCAGCGATATGACTAGATACATCTCTCAAGAAAACTATTATTCTTCATTGTTTTATCACATCACCATTAGATCTCTGTAACATCTTACTGTCATCACTATCTAAACTGTCATTAACGCGTTTGCATAAAATGCAAAACATCGTCGAATGTTTGGTAACAGGCTGTCATCGTCGTAATCACATAACTCCAATTTTGTATCATAGTCTACCGCTTGTATTTATTATTTCAAAGTGTGCCTTCTGTCGTACTACAGTGTTTCCAAGGAGCACTCTCAAAGCACTGTTGCTGTTGCTGCTATTATTATAATTAATTTTATTATTACAATTTTTAGAATTATTATAATCATTTTAATTGTTTCCGTTATTTCTATTATAAGCTGATTATAAAATCACGAATATTTTCAAACACACTGATCACATAATAGCTCATTTAATTTAATAAGCCATGGACTCCTTACTAGTATAAATTTTCAAAATTCAGCAATACAAACCAGCAAGAGATGTCATATCCACGATGGCCGCTACCACCAGCAAATACATCTAAGAAATCATGAAGGAAATAAATGCGGATGACATGAGTTTACAGACAAACCACTGGAGAACGATGATGAAGTTTATATTCACCGATGGAACGAGATCTATAAGGAGGAGAGCAGCAGCAGCAGCATGTTACATACCATACTTAAATATCGTGAAGAAAGTTCGCCTTTGTAACAACATTACGAGCTACAGTGCTGAATTAACTGCCATAATACTATCTCGATATCTTCTAGAAGACCATAATGTCGAAAAAAATCGTGATATATATACAGATTGTTTAACTGTAATCAGAGAATTAGAAAACTATGGTAACAGTGATGAAAATAAAATTATAAATGAAATAAAATAAAATTACGGAAATTATATCGCCTCGGAAAATCAGTAAAATTTGAGTGGATTCCAGGACATAGTGATATAACGGACCATGACATAGCTGACCAGATGGGCAAGTTTAAGATTAACACCATGTTGGCTTTGGGTGTTGGAAATAACTCCGTGGCATTCGCATACCACTCAGGCTATAGTCTAATACCCCAAACGCAATATCAGAGACTCATTTCCGGTTGATAAATTAGAAGTATTTTTGTTAATCTGTCGAAAAAATTGTGCCAATTCTCATAAAATCGGGAAAATTTGAGGAAATCCATCCTCATGCATTGTAGGAATTCGATAGAATTCCTGAAAATTGAGGAATTCTTTAGATTACCTAATTTTACAGATTTTCTGTAACATCTACACATTTAGCTAAACGCTGCAGCTCCGCTGGCTGTTGAATCGATTTCAACGTACGAGTAATGACAGATATATGTCATATGCATGTGTCGATTGTCGCGTTAACTTGGTCTCTGGGTTCCTCATATATTCGCCTTTATCTTGATGTCTTTCTGACCACACAACCGTCTTTCTTTCACGCACAGTTCTTCTAATCACTTATGAAAAGATCGGACTCCAGCATGCCGGTGATGCGACCACTGTCGAATCATTTGTACGCCTTAGCAGTTTCCCCAACAGCAGAGTCAAAGTGTGTATCAAGAGCAGGTAATCGTTATAGAGATTTATTGGGGCATTGAGAGAGTAGTTTAATTGTATGCCAATATATTTAGTGGACGAATATAAAAGTGCATATAATTAATCTAGTAATAGTATGTATAACACTCTATTACAGCGCTACGCATAAAACACGTATAGAATACAACCATCGAGAGCCTACGAGCGCACACAAAAATTGAAAGGCATCTGTGGAATAGCGGGTTCAACAGGATGGGCCCTAGGTCAGCCAAGTCAAACTCAAAAATAAAAAATGCAGATAAACTACCGAACACAATTTTCTAGGGAGGGGGGTAAAAACGTTGCTACCGCGTGGTACAATCCGCGAAATAATACATCCGTAAAAATGTCCCAACAGTCCAGTACGGAAATATTAACCGAAAGAATCTTTACGTGTACGGTAATGTGACAATGTTAACTCTATAACTAACAACACTTCAAACGTAAGATGCCGCAAGAGCGCTTATTATACTCGGTATGTGGATATCAATTGAAAATCCTCGATAATAATTTTTTATTAAATAGAATAAATTGCATGCAAGTGTACCCATTCGCTTAGCTGTAATACACACGTTACATGAGTATACACCACTAATAACAGACGCCTGTAATTGTTAGAGTTAACCTACTTATCTGCCTACATTATCAAGGATCACTTACAATACAACAAAAACAAATTTCAGGACAATACCTACACTAAAAATATTTTGTTAAGCAATTTTATGTGATATCTATATTCCATGGTACCGCATGGTACTCGTATAGACAGAGGAAATTATAACATCTGATTAAAGTTAATGAGAGTTAGTTATCAATCATTTTTTTATATCTTATCTATTTGATATATCTTCTATACGCATATATTAGTAAGTAGAGACATGCAATTGGCTAATAATAAAACAACAGATTAGTGGCAATGAGAGATTATTGTTATCGATAACTTTTAGAGTTTACCTAACATTCTTATCTCTCTCCATTGTTTTAAAGAATGATTTATACGTTACCTTTGCCTCCTCGTGTTTATCGCGGGGTGGTACTTCCGCCATTTTTCGAATTCAGTTCAGACGGCGACACTTAGTAATATCTATATCGATAAACCGTTAACAATCGCTAGCTCACCACTAAGTTATATTTAACTTTTCTGGCGTCGCCTAGCAAGCCATCGAGACATCGCTCGCAGGTAATTTGGTTATTTTTTTCTAAAAGTTCCTTAATTGGACAAGGCGTGATTTTTGAATACATTTTAATTTCATATACTGTTGTCTCTCTTTACAAAACATTAATGTTATAAGGTACATTCTTTATAACTTTGCACGTTGTCCATGGTCATAAACTGTAAAACTAAAATTTATGACGTAAATTGGGTACGCACTTATGCGTTTCACTCATATTTTTATAGCGATTCCAAGGCCTTGAATGAAAACTGTTTAAACCTTGAATAGTTTCAAGCTTTAACGGATTCGTCTGTATATCTGGTTTTTACTCCGGTTGTAACGACTGAAGAGCCTACATATGTCGCACACTTAGCTAAATTTGTGATAGTCGATGAGTATATCAGTGAAATGGCGATATAGCATAGAGTAGAACGCCACAGAAATGATCAATATAGCATTTGAAGCGCAGCAATGTAAAGGGTAAAAGGCTTTACTCATGCACACTGCAAGGTCTACCCAAAGATAGTGAAACAATAAGATGCGTCAGTCATAATGACTCATGTATTAAAAATTGAAGCCAGCCAGTAGGTTATCTTCTTTTGGTCGTGCATGTTAAAGGCCGTCTCTCTCGCACGTCTATTTATATTGGGCGATATCAATTACGATTATTTTTTTGTTCTTCTGGAACAGTCAACCTATTGGTGCTATTCCTTATTTGTTTTTAGCATAATACACTTATAACAGCTTTTTTTTACGTTAGAAGCCTTCAAAATTCAAGAAACAGCTGAAAATGTATATTGAATAATTTATTGCACTTTCATGTGGGCATTGCAATCATACAGAAATGCGTCAAGAATACACATACATAAGTATATTATATAGTGAACTAACAATAAGCAAATGATGCACAGCAAGCAATGTGACAAATTACAAATAATTATTATTCAGTAACTTTCTTGACCTTTTTCTCTTTTTTAGCTAGCTGTTTTGGATTCGATTTCTTAATAAAACACAATGACATCTGCTTAAAAATGTAAACAGAGAACTGATCATGACTCTTTTAGAATAATTCGGTATTGTGAAGCTGATGGCTGATCGACACGACTTACATTACGTCTCACTCGAGAAAACAAATTTTTAATGCAGTCCTGATTAAACCGCGATATCAACAAATATGAATGCCATCATTATCTTACAGGTCATTGAACTAGTTGAGTAATAAATATATTGACATTTCTAACCCACAAAACATAGGAGTGATTAACCTCTTTAAATTACCCAGCAATTCCAATGTTTCATTTAAAAATTCACAATGACCAGAATCTACACGAATTGCATGGGTCATTTTTCTGGGAAGAACTACGTTCATAGCTATTAAATGTATTAAAAAGACAATCAAGTCGTTTAATAAATTTGGCAGTACAAACATAACTAGGGCATCTTTAAATTTTAAAGCTCTATTCCTGCTGCTACAAAATAAGAAAGCACTTGAGTAGCTAATTTTACACTAAGCTTAGCAAATGGTGGCAATGAAATATTTGTCTATCAGTTAATTTAGGTGCTATCTTAACTCTGCCCTTGTTATCAAATGAAATAACTCAACTACATGATTCCAAAGATCTGGGCCATCAGGATAATTAAAATCTGATTTAACTAGATTATTTCTAATTTTTTTAATAAGATGAGGAGCATCAGAGAACACGTGTATCTTACCGTTATTCATAAAAAATAGGTTAAAAAAACAGTAACATGCAATTCCTGAATGGCTAATAGGAACCTTGATGAGGAACAATACATTTGAGGCTCAACCCAACATTCTGCAATCATACGATGCAAGATTTTATCAATGATGAAGGAATCTTACCACTGATAGGGCCTTTTGATAGGAAATACCAGATAGGTTTTTTCCACGATACAGTTAAACTTCTGACCATAAACACTGTCACCCGATCAGTTGCGAAATCTGATCTGCAAAATTCACCAAGATTTACAATGCCATCAACATTATTATTGCTTATCTTGTGATTAACTATTTTTTTCACTATCATTTCATCAAAGACTGAAGAACATAATGTTGCAGACGAAGGCACTGATCGAATTTTATTTCCTAAGAAAGCAATAATACCCCTATTTAAACAAGGCTCAAGTATAACAGACCCTACCATGCGTTTTAGAGTGGACACAGATGATAAAATAAATAACTTGCTAAGATCTCTGTGACATTCAGAACTTGCACGTAATATTGAAGGAGCTATAGACTTTTCGTGTCCTGTCCATCTACGTCCATATCGATTTTTACCAAAAATGTCCATTAGATATAGGTGATAATGTCAAATTGGCTTATCGGTACATTTTTTCGATTCTGTAACTTTTTAATTCTCACTTGAGTGCGCCGGGCGACTTGTGATGTCATCCATTTGCTGTGGTAATTATTTCTGTCAGATGTCTCGGCTCTTCTGTCACATGCCTTATCCACTAGTGCAGCAACTGCATTAGATCCTGAAAAAGATAGATAAAACTTCAATATCACTATCGAAAAATAAATAATCGCAATTATTGGTTTGTCAATGTCACATTTTTTTGTTGCTACAGATAAATCTCAACTTGTACTGGTATTTACATCATTTATTTTTTGTCAATCCCCTACCAAACTAGCTGTACACGTCATAAGGTCGCCCACCCGACCTTTACTGGAACATCGGATATAGCCAAGACACTGAAGTTTATCTATTACAGATTATTATGACCACTGCGGGCAGAAAAAAACATTTCTTTTAAGACCATCCTTGCAGGGTCTAATAATAATGAAAGTAACCTCACGATCTGTCACAGTGATCCTTTTTACAACGGTGTCTCAAATTCCCGATTTGAAGGTAATTAAATTCCTTTTCACCGAAATACGTGTCATCGACATCGCACATCGATCAAGGTGGGAACGGTATTCCAGTTCATTTTTTTCTCACCCTAGGTGCTGTAACAACAAAGTAATGTCGCCTTTCAATCACCAATAACATGCAGGCTCTTATTGGAGGATTAAAAATGAGGATCGCCACATTGTAGGCACAATAAAATCATAAAAGAAGAAAGATGGCAAAATGACGCCTCAATGAACGCCAGATGCTAATAACTTTGAAGCCTAAATGTGTAAATCACTACCATGACAATGGACAAGATAGTTTTGTCATAAATAGCTGTATAGCTCAACAAATACCAGTATTTTGTTTCTTCTACCTGTGAATCGGCTGTCTTCAAAATGCTTGCTGCATAATGTCGATCCTAATTTGGCCAGTTGAGAGGAGCTGATGCTATCCAATTCTTTTCTTCTGATATTTACTATCCATTTTTGGCATCTGAAAGTTAACAGCATGGACCCAGATACACTTGGATAATCATAATACATTCAACGGTTACCTGCAAATGTGATCTAATTTCACGTGGAGCATAAAAGATAATGTAAGTCTGTGTAAATATAAAAATACTGTTAACAGTATTTAGATGTATAATATAAGTTGCTGTATTAGTGTTGTAAAGTCAGAGAAAATGAGGTAAAACCATTTTGAGACTAATTGAATTTATTCGTAAACAAGCTTTCGCATATATTTAAGCTTCTTCAGGCTTCTCGAATGAAATTGATCAATCATTATTCTATTCATGCCCAGTAGGACCTAGTTTTCTCTGCTTATTACACTACAACTACACGTTGCATTTAGTGATCATATAATAACTATCTTTTGTGTTTTCCCTTTATGGTTCATGTCTTCATGTTATCTCAACAATCCAGTGTGACTCAGTTTTGTCTGGAAATTTAGTATAAATTTCTTCCACTCCCACACGTTGATTAATTTCATTCGATAAGCCTGAAGAAATCAATTACGTAAATGCGAAAGCTTGTTTACGAATAAATTCAATTAGTCTCAAAAGGCGTTACCTCATTTTCTCTTGGTATTTACATGGATATACTATATATCTAGATAAAACGATGACCGTTACAACGTCAAATATATATTTTTTTAGGTTTCTATAGGAAAAGGCTAATGATCTCACATAGACACTGTATTACTCAACTTTTATGGGAAATGTCAGCATAGCAAAAAGTATCACGCGTGAGGGGAAATTCACAACGGCTATTAATAGTGGGAGTTTGTTCGAGAGACTCAAAGAGGATGACGTCTTAAAAGACGGCATTTTAAGCTAGAATTTTAACATGCCCCAACTAAGGGAATTAGCTCTGTGGTCGGCTTCAACTTTTTCTCAGAGTGAATCATCGTATCGTTTTACAATCTTTGGTCTACCCCATAAGCACAAGTGGCACATTTTGCCCGAGAATGTGAGATCATAGTAACCTACGGATGTCCATTCGTTTGTATCGTTGATATGTACAAACTCATGACGGCAAAATGTTCTAATCGATGATTTTATTCCCATGCAGTTGTTTCTTCAATATTACTTCCAAGTGCAACAACTTAGCTTACCCGTTATAATATAATAATATAATATAATAATATTATTATTGCGACTCTCAAGCGGCATTTCCACGACCCGCTTCTATTGTTAACCTCTTATCATCATTACATTGTATATTTTAACGTCGAGAAGTATTACCAATTGAGTCATTAGTAAAGTAGTCCATGAGTTTTAATATTATTACTACCAACTTACAAGAGATGGCGCGTTGTCCAAACCCTTTCAGAATGAAGATTTGCATCGCGGCGTTTGTTCTCTTCGCTTATGGTAAGGATTTATTCAAGTTTAAAATAATTATTTAATTATCGCACTTAGCTATGTCATTAGTCTGCGAATATCATCAATTTCGAATCTTGTCAGGAATATCGTTTTTCCTAAGCCTTCTGACAAGTTTGGAAGAGTGTACCTATTTAGTTGACTGTTAGATAAGTTTTATATTAGTATAATATTCCAATCGCCCATATGGTGATGCTTGTGGTGTGACCACATATTCACATTTTGTTAGACTATTTTTCTATTAATTATGTACGTGTTTAGCAAATCTATTGTTTACAGGAAGTTATGTTAAAAAATTAGACTTTTTGACGAAAAACATTGACAAAGAACAATATTTTGCTTGTAGACTAGAAAAAAAAATTCCGATAGGATTTGATTAGCGTTTAGCTGGACAAGCTAAACCGATGAACATGCTGCTCTTCTGTGCTTTAATATTCCTATCTAGGCTCCATTTTCGATACAGGCGTCGGTTTGTTATTTAAGAATAATTATATAATAGACCCTTTTGAAAGTGAGTCGGCATTGAAGTTTGTCGCTGGAAAGAGTTTGGCACATCCTGAAGTTATATCTTTTATCTGTGTTGAAGGGGTTTCTTTAAGGTTGACTGCTTAAACGTTTGTCACTGTAGTAGTAGGAAGGTAAGAGACGAAAAACAGAAAATAGACCGCAAGTATCAGCAAGTAAAGGCTCTCATATGCGGTTTAAAATTAAGGTGTATGACTTCTATTCAGCACAGATACAATATCGCACCTGATTTTTCATATCGAGCGTCTAGCAATTTAGAAGACCACTCTACCGCTGCCAATGATGAGTTGCTGATGATCAATATAGAAGAGCCGACCGGCGGATAACTTCGAACTTGCGACCTTCCGATCAGGAGTGTAACTCACCAACCATTCAATTATATGCTTCAGTTATCGCAAGTATTTAATTATCGTTCAGCTCATTGTGTCACACGAAGACGGGTCGTGTGACTAAAAAAGGATAAGGCGAGGTTTGGTGCCACTTTAATCGCATGTACAACATTTCCCAGTTACACCCCTAATATTTTAATAATAAACCATTACACGCCGGGAGAAAAGCCCTGGTTTGTGCTGGTTCGAACTCGCAACCTCTCGCATGAAAGGCAGTGCTTCTAAACACTGCACCACTGGCGCCAAACGAGGATCGACGCCATGCACCACCGGGGATCTAAACAAACTCAACAATAATCTGTCTATGGATTATTATTTAAATATTCAGATAATTGATAACTAATAATTAAATTTTTCTGTTATCCAACGTTAACATGAAAAAAAAAACTGAGGACAATACAAAGCAGACCCTGAATATGTCTTCGGTGCTCCAAATGCTGAGTGGTGCCTGCGTCTTTCGTGTTACGAAGGTTCAATTTTATTAGTTTCATTCGGATCTATTTAATCCAGTTGAATAGTATTGACCGTGAGTCTTTCGTCTTGTGTGATCGTGCACTCGAGACAGCTCTGTACTCCGGTTTACTTTCGTAATTCATTATTTGAGTCAGCTTTGCATTCTCGTTTTTTTTTTGTAATTTTGTACTCAAGTCGACTTTGCATTGATCAGAAAAAAGCTTTCGACACTATGAATCCTGATATCTCAGTACAAAATCTGGAACATTGTGGCATACGAGGTTAAGCCTTTTCATGGATTGAAAATTATTTAACTAATCGAAAACAGTATGTATCATTCGATAATGTTAATTCAAATACACGCGGTATGACATGTGGAGTTCCACAAAGATCAATCTTAGGCCCATATATATTTGAGACCCACCATATCAAAATAAGTCAAAAGTAGGGATTCCCATGGTCGGTAAACAGCGTTAGAAAGTCGAAGAATATAATTTTTTTCAATTTTGGGTATTTAGTATTTTTGGATACTATGGATATTATTCTATGCATATAAATAATAATATACAATATTATTAACAGAAAGATTGTATTTTGAATCATTTTAACTCACGTATAGTATTGTTCTTTATGTAAATTTTGTTAGAAACAAAAGAAATATGGTCGACATAATGGTGGATATTCTGTGATATTTATTTAACATGATATAATATTTAATATTTAATAACTTTTCCATTTATACCTCATGTGTCATGTTTGCAAGATTGTGGTTGCTATGGAGTTTGGATTTCTCCCCACATTAAACTTTAAACGTGTTTTTCTCGGAATTTTGTTATATGAACACATTTACGTAATTATCAAAATCTCGGAAGTAATTCAGGTATTATCATGATTTTGGTATCATTGGATTCCTTACAGCCTTTATAAGAAAAAGTAAAAATATGAAAAATGTAAAATTCCGACTTAAGACTCATTTTGGCATGTTGAGTCACATTTTATGTGTTTACGATATTTGTAATGTATCCAGTATATTAAGATGTTTATTATTCGTTGATTACATCAGTTAGAGATATTCCCGAAAAACCACGCATACTAAAACTTGAAGAGATAGACGAATATAAGAACAGTGATGTAGATAATTCCTATAATTACATGTTACCTGTGAATCTACAATGTTTATTCGTGAAAAATTCAAATGAAAGTTATAGGAATTTAAGAAAAGTCCAGGATTGCTACATAAACACTGTTAGAAGTACGAAAAAGTTTATGTTAATCATTTTCAGGATTGCAACTGTGGCACAGTATAGATGATGAAATTAGATATTAAAAAACTCTGAAACTATTGCAAATAAAGTACAAAAATGTCTTCTATCGAAATACACTTTTTAATGGGGACAAAATACATGAATTCACTAGTGTAATATTTTGTATATTTGATTTTATTCTTTTTTAAGTGTAAATATCCCTAATAATTTCATTACATACGAGTAGTTAACTTGTTAATTAGGAGATGCTGCCTTAAAAGTTTGTGAACACTTTCTAGCGCTTCATTTCATCAAAAGTATTCCTAAATATTTTATTTTTATTTCGCATCATTTACTTGTGTATTATAAATATAATGTACATATGATTGGATTATGTTTTAGAAATTTGTACGAGTAACGATTGCTGTATATCATTGTAAATTGAGTGAATATTGCTTTCTGGGTATTACAACTGTCATATTACAGTGTATTCATTCAATCGAGTATGTTATTACCCTTATAATGTCGCATGATATATTTATCGCCACTTATATTACTTTTGATGAATAAACCTGTAAGTGAAGATAAAGAAAAATAACTCAAAAATATAAATGATCGATATTACAGCCACGACTGATACATCAGGCGCGGTTAAAGAGACCAACTATTGCGGCAGACTCTGGCGTGTCCGCGACGGCGTCTGTTATTACAAATACTTCATGTACGGTACACTGAGAACCGTTGGCAGTAAATGTGAAAGGATTTTTTCTAATATCTCTAAAGTCGAATCCGCGGAAAAACTGGTAGGTGGACTAGTACGAACGACAAAAAAACCTGGGTCTTAAGCATAATGTGTATATTACGTAAAGTTTACCTCATATGCAGCAATAAAAACTTTTGTCTATTGTCACAGTAGGCGGATTATTACTATAAAGTAATTTTATGTCAACACATCAGCTGACGGAAAGGTCCAACAATTACTACCTAAGAATCTGCTTTTCGTCTTATAGAAATTCATACAAACATGGAGAAAATACAACCACCACATGTGGATCGACCTTTATCGTCGGACGGAAGGAGAGTCCCCCGGATGGTATTGGGGTGATGGGACACCGTTTGTACCTACATACCTGTAAGATCACATATAGCACCCCAGACATAATATTTCATCCTAGAGCTTTTTATTGTAACGAGCATCGAAGTGCATAATGTCTAGCAAACCCACCTGTCACACATTATTGCGTCCGACTCGGACTTTCAGTCCCAACAAAATATTTAATGAAAAAGAGTTGTCTCTCTGAGACGTATGGAGACGCGTAACAACTACAATGTAATACTGCGCTAAACGTGACTGCAGGGTAGCTGACGTGTTGCACATTAATAATATATTAGCAATCCACATCCGAGCTTGCCAGTTCAAAGAGTCTAATAT
>WURV02122543.1:6316-19380 GCA_011762755.2 Epimenia babai
ATACTGTCGTGTATCTAGTTGTAATACTGTCGTGTATCTAGTTGTAATACTGTCGTGTATCTAGTTGTAATACTGTCATGTATCTAGCAAACAGTCTATGTTGCAGACTGTAACAGCATAAGTTGTATGTTGGTTTAGATTACGACGTGCTTTTTCACAGCGGAGGAAGAGTTGGTAAACAAGAACACAGTGCTGATTATGATTGTGGTGGGTGTGGCCGTCACGGTGTTTGTTGTGGTTCTCTATTGTGTGCAGCAGAAACGCCGCGCTCATAACACCGCCGGTGCATGTCGTCTGTAACGTAGTCTCAATTAATGGATTCATCAGGATGTCATCATGTCTTTACTTATTCTTTCAATTTAACATAAAAATATGGTGAAATGTGCAAAGGATCAGTGTAAGAATTGCTCTCCTCAATACAGTTATTGCAAACAGTTTACACTTCACCTTATTATTTTACAACTCAAAACTATCCCAAACTATTCAGTAAGTAGCATTAGTAGCGGCTTTATCAAGAAAGTAAAAAACTATTCCAATATATTAGCAAACGAAACCAAATAATAGCTCAACTCTGTTACGTGGTTTGATATTCAATAAATTTGCTGTAACTGTATAAAATCGGTGATTCTGTCACAGTGTTTATATACATAGTGTTTATATACATAGTGTTTATATACATAATGTTTATACACATAGTGTTTATATACATATTGTTTATACACATAGTGTTTATACACATAGTGTTTTATATACATGGTGTTAATATACATAGTGTTTATTTATATAAATAGAGATGGTATTCACAGACATGGTATTTATAGACATAGTACAGTATTGATAGGCAGTATTTATAGACATAGTACAGTATTGATAGGCAGTATTTATAGACACATTATTTAAAGACTTAGTACTTATGGACGTACTATTTATAGACTCAGTATTTATAGATGCAGTATTCATCAATATAGTATTTATAGACATAGTGTTTGTAGACATTTTATTTATAGACGCCTTATTTGTAAACATAGATATTTAGATATAGTGGTTATAGACCAAGCATTGATACACAATTAAAACATTACAGGATGTATACCGGACTATAGAGTTAGCTTTATATATACCTGACAACCAGTAAATTGCTGTATTTCCAGTACAAACAAGCGATGATGATAATATATCTTTGAATCAGCCCCCACCCACGTACAACGAAGTGATGACCACCGACCTCTACCCACCCACACCTCACCTGAGCCTTAATGACATTGTATGTGTTATAAAATCTAATAGAGTATTGAGGATTCATGACAATGTGGATTTAGTTAGTTGTTAGTTACTTTTATAGGCTGATTAAGTAGATAGGCTTGATAAATAAAATAATTGTATATGAAGCCTTTATATACCCCCTCCCTCCATTCTCTGCATTACATCTTCACGGGGTGGTCCACAGTATTAAAACACCGATAGGAATTTGAAATAGTAAAAATTCAAAATTGTTCTGAATCATAGAAATATAAGTCAGTGTAAATAGGTAGGTTTGCAACATTGATTTAAAAACATCAAGTGTGATTATGCTTCTCATATTCATATAACAGCGAATTCCAGCAGCAAGGGCCAGCAACACGGGCCAGCAACATGAAGACAGCACTAATGGGTTGTGGCCTAGCGGCGCATCTCAGCCTCCCTCAGGGACTGAGATGCAGGCCGTATAGTCAGACTAGAGACCATGTTGTTGATGTACGCAGGGCGGGAGTAGTAGATGCAGGGCGCCAGGACGCTGTAGGTCAGCAAGGCTAGAGGAGATCCGAGAGAATTTTGTGGGCCGTTAGATCACACGAGTCGTACTGTTGTGATCGTTGGATGAGATAGATGAGGAGGCACACCAGTAAAGTGTTACAGAGTTACAGAGTGACAGTAGTTTAACGAGGATCGAATCAACGAGCAAATGATGGTTGTAGCAGTATTGTGGGGAGTGTACAGTCTCGTGCGTCCAAGTGTACAGTCTCGTGCGTCTATTATAGCAACATACAGTATTAACTTTGTCAGAAAAAAGATGTCACCCATATTTCTGGCTGCTTCAGACAACATGATAGATTCAGACCCTGAAGAGAGTGACACTGAAAACTGGGTTACACGACCAGTGTGTTAAGCCAAAGATAGCATATGTGGTTAACATGACAAATTGATTATCTTCAATTATAACGGGTGGGGTAAAAATATAGGAGTGAAAACCCCCAAGTGAGTCTGGGTGGACAAGTGTGTCATTCATTCATACATTCATTCATTCCTTTATTCATTCCTTCATTCATTCATGTCAGCAGTTGTAAACTCTCACAGCCTGCCTACATATGCCACACACTCCGCTAAGTCTTTGATTGTTGAAGGATAGTTACAATAAGATGACAAAATAGAGGAGAGATGATGGCCGTTGAAACCAACCAGAGAGCATATGAAGCACAGTCACAACAGAGAGAGCAGAGAGAAGGCCTTACATACCCACACTTCAAGCCATGACACCCCCCCCCAGAGGTTTTGCCCAAAAAATGCCACAGATAGCATACTGGCTAAGACGGGAATTGAATCAAAGTCTCTGGGAATCATGTAAAACACTCTATCCACTACTTTACTGCCTCCCCCCCCCAAAAAAAATGCCACAACCCAAGTTGAACTCAGTCCAAGAGTGTGTTTGGCGTATCAGTCCACGGTTGTAACCTCTAAGCTACAGAGATACAACGTGTATGCTATGAGATAACGCATGAGTATGTAGTGATGTAGTGATAAAGTATTGAGCCTTTATGACACTGTGCGTGCTATAAATGATAAATTTCATTATCTATATTATTTTTGTACTAAGATGTCATCCCATGTTTTACACTGCTGGCGTGTGTATTACTATATTATCTCATGATCCTGTGTTTGTTACATTGCTGGCGTGTGTATTGCTATATAATACCATGATCCTGTGTTGTTACACTGCTGGCGTGTGTATTGCTATATAATATCATGATCCCGTGTTGTTACACTGCTGGCGTGTGTATTGCTATATAATATCATGATCCCGTGTTGTTACAATCCTGGCGTGTGTATTGCTATATAATATCATGATCCCGTGTTGTTACACTGCTGGCGTGTGTATTGTTTTTGACAGCACAACGATGCCAGTGTCCAGCAGAATGCTAACGATGCCCTCATGCCACCCCCCAACTACGTAACAGCCCTACAGATCCTCTCCCGCAGTCAAGAGCACTTGGCTCGTTTACGTCGCCACCACGTCATCCCGATCACACGCAGATCCGTGTCCGTCGATCGCATCTTATCGAAAAGTTTCCAAGACTGGTCTCCCCCACCTCCTGTGACGCCACTCGATGTAGACAACGTGTTCTTTCATTCATCTCCAAATGTGCCTCTCACGCCAACCGTGCCAGTGACCTACACAAACAATCCACACGCTCTCCCTCAGCTCCCTCAACTGCCTCAGCTCCATCATCTTACAGATGCCGATGTGATCAGCGAATCTGCGGAGGATGAGTCGAACCATCTACCAACTGATCCAGTCCATCAGCAACGCCGTGACAACCTTCCTGACAAGTTAACAACAAATAACTGTGATGTTGCTGGCGTCACGGTAACACGCTGTTTATCCACCGACACTCAGACTACCATGTTATCATTGTCTAATCTTGATATATCCCACGATCCTCCCTTACCACAGGACAACATCGCCCCGTCTTCTGCTCCAGTTAATCGCAGCGTGTCAGATGTCAAAATTCCCAATCCATCTGTATTCTTGAGGTCACTCTCGATGTCTAAAAGTGAGACCTACACGTGACTATTGTTACGCCTGCAGGTTATCATCAGTATCCTCCATAAACATGTCTATAAACATGTCTATAAACACTGTCCACTACTATACACATTTTAGTATCCCCAGATATCCATCACTTTTCACCAGTATCTACCAATATGCACTAGTATCCATCACTATCCAAAGAATACTGACATGAACTTTTATACAGTAGTCATAATTATGTTTCTTATTTTTAACCACATTTGATATCTATCTATTGTACATTTTTCTACATTGTATGACATATAATTTGAACTGTTAATTGTAGATAATTCCAACCATTCAGTGAATTTAGCGACAAAATTTAAGTGAATTGCTCAGTTTTATAGTGTCCCGTGTTTTGGTAGTTTGGTAGCTTTAAGGGTATCTTAGGACGTGTAACAAGAGTTTCTTTTCTCAACAGCATTTTATTACAGTATAATCGACATTCATTGCCATGGCTTTGTGTTTGTTTAGACCTCTAATCTGTGTGGGCTACTGAAGTTTGATCGACGTGTATATTGGGACTTTTGGATAATTCATTATAATTCAATTATGCTGTCAAACCATAACGCAAGGGCAATAATTTTAAACACGTTAACTCTTTCTCTTGGCAATGATTACTTCCCTTAGTACTCTGGGAGGGCAGTAATGACAACAATGGGCGATTATCGTGGCGCTGTATCTTTTGTTCTGTCATTAACTATCACCTCCCTTTCACCTGCAGTGTTTTATTTATTTGTGTATTTCAGGATTGCCGTGTTATAACACGATTTATAGACTTGCTCAAGGAGATTTAAGATATCTTTCCTTGTATTTGCTCTGCATCTTACCTATACCGCCATGTCTACCGCTAAATAAAAATGATCCAGTCCAGTTTTCAGTTAACACGAATTTTGTATTGTATTCCATGTATGTTTACGGCGGATGAGGCCACATGCTGGACCACGCAGATCGATTCACACGATGCAACTTCACTAATTACGTAGCTAGTTCGATACTCTGTTACATAAATAACGCTGCCTGATTCTAGCTTGTCCGAATGTAATCTAACTCAATTGTACACGCCACACGTCAGTGAGTGATTGTTTCGACGCGGTGATAAAATTTATGTATCGCCGCAATAATTAGAATGGATATAGCCTACTGTGGATTTTTACGAGAGTGCTGTATATTTTATTTTGCACTATGCTGTATCCCAATTCCATTACGCGGAGTTTATCCGGCCTATATTGCCTCGGTATTTTGTCGTTTTCTATGATTGCGCCGATTGATCATCATGAGCCTATTAATCGTTATACTTCCATAGTCTAACCATTGTTATATGCCATCCTTCCGCAATAACGCGCTAGTTGATTACAGTATTAGGTACCCTCTAATAAAAATCTGAACTATGCACACGTGCGTTTGTTTATTTGTTCGTTTATTCCTTTATTCGTTAAGTTTGTCCAGTTTCGTTGTTCGTTCATTTTCTATTTGTTTCTCTGTAGTCTTTAAGGTCGTTGACTCATCCCGAAGTGGAATAAATGGAATTTCTTTGGCTTTACTCGTCCTAAGTAACAAACACCACATGATTCTATCGACGAGGGAATCGCGATGTTGGCAATGCATAGAAATATCGTAGCATTTCTGGAAATTTCCAGCATTGCGTTCAGTCACTCCGAGTGTGATCATCCGTAAGAATGCCCGTTTCCGAAGAAGTTACCGACATCCGTTACACTCGCGCCATGCAACCAAAACCATGTCACATGCATGCCTGGTTCACGAGAAACGATATTGAGCTGTTCGCTATGTTTGTCACGGGTGCCTCACGACATTTAGTGTTTTATTGCAGGTACATATTGTCTAAACCAATTAACCTATATGCCCACCCTTTACCTTACTCTGAAAGTCTACTAATAGGATATAGGCAGATTGATAAGAACCATATAGCCTCTTTCCCGCCACCGAACAATTAGTTTATGTCTGGTGCCCGGAAGCTGAAAATTAAACATTTTACATATCGATGTATCACCGAACAAGATGTAATCCAAATACACTTACAAGTCGAGACTACTACTACTCATTTATTCACAAACGTAACGTGCTGTTCCGGAATGTCTGCATTGTCCGTATCATTATTACAACACAATAATTATTGTAGTTTAATAATAATAATAATAATAAATAATAGTTTTATTGTGCTTCTTAAAACATATGTATGTTGTCAGACGCACTTCACAGTCATAATATGTCAAAAAGAATGAATATGCACAATGGAATCATAAGACACAAAAGCAATACACGCAGAAATACAATCATAACAAAATAAACTAGCGTGTAACTCATAGCACTGATCAAAAAGATAGGTTTTTATCGGTGATTTATGGGTGATTTTGACTTTGATAAGTGCTCGGATGTAAGCTGGTGAATTATCATAGATGACTTTATGTGTTATGATCATAATTTTCAATTGTATTCGATAAGGAATTTTTAGCCAGTGAGCCAACTTCAGTACGAGGAGTACATGAAAATAATCGAGCTGCAGAATTTTGTACCTTTTTCAGCCTTTGTAGTTGATAATTTGGTATACCGAATAGAATCTAGTTGCAAGTGTAGACTTTTGAAGTAATGAGAGAGTGTGAGTACATGGAGTAACGCACGATGTAAATATTTGTAGATTTACAGGATGTTCCTAAGGTGATAATATGATGCGCGTAAAATACTACTAATAGGCTTGTAAAGGTCAAGTTGACAGTCGATGTGAATTTCTAAATTTTTGGCTGAGTCTTTAGGCTTTACCGTCGTTCCATTAATACATAGAGTAATTTCGGGAAGTGCCTGTTTGTCTGTTTTAGGTGTTACAAATATAAGTTTTTTCTTAATAGATTTAATTAAGTTTGTCTATAGTAAGCTGTTGTGAAATGTCAGAAATACAATTCTCAGGAACATTTATGGCTTTGGTTACAGAAAGTGGGTCCCGAAAGTTTACAGGTATCCAGGGCCGTGTATCATCCGCGTAGCGAAGACGCGTAGCATCATGACGCTTAATAACATCGTGCAAAGGAGCAGTATAACATGAGAAAAAAATCTGTCCCAGCACACTTCCCTGTGGAGCGCCATACTTAAGTGGAATTTTTTATATGTATTTTTGCCGATGCGCACGCAGAAAGATGTATCACGGACAAAAGATTCAGCCCATTTCAAACATAGAGGTGTGGGTTGCCGTGTTAGCCATGTCTTAAATACGAAAATACAAAGGTAACACCTTGTTGACTAACTATATAAGGATTAACACAAGCTTTCGTATATCAAGTATACTTCATCAGGTGCAATCTGTGTTCACACACTCCCACTTCATTCGGCAATACTCGGTGTTAAGTTCATCAAACATAGAGGTGTGTGTTGCCGTGTTAGCCATGTCGTAAATACGAAAATACAAAGCTAACATCTCGTTACTAACTATATAAAGATAACCACAAGCTTAAACGGGATATACGCAAATGTCGTGAAATAGACCAAGATATGTGCACATTTCTTGAAAATATACATTTCTGTAACATAAACCCTATAATGCATAATTTGCTTTCACTTTGCACGCCTGATGTAGCAAATTTATTATCGGAAAGCTCGTATGTGAAATTCTCAATTGATATATTTTCTCGGTGTACCCTGTATTCCAATTGACAAAATATTCATCACATCCGACTATAACGAAAATTTTATTCGTTTCAGTTCCGCCCCAAAATTCAACCTCGTCATCAAGGGAAGCAACCCTTCCGCGCGTTCAGCATCCTCGAACCGGAAACGTCGCCATGAACCATATTATATCGCCGCCTCGCTCCAATTCACCCAATGACGTCATAACTCACATACCGCCCCCTCCACCCCCGGTACGTCCAGCAGCAGTGGCAGCAGCCGCTTCGAATTACTCACACTCCCAACGACCGGACGCTTCCGGTCTGCCGCCGTATTCGTCGACGAAGTACAAAGCTAAATGGAACGAACGACCAATGGAAAATTACAACCCGTACAGGACTAGTAATGGCGGCGTTGTTATCGACGCGAATCCGGACGGAATGGAAAAATCCCAACGTTGGAATTATGTAAGTCTTATCACTGTCACGGAATATTGTAGACATACATTTAACTACCGTGGAGACACTTATCACTCGCCATTCTTTCGAAAAACGATTTTGTATAATACTCTCGATTTAATTATCAGGAAATTTTGTATGAAAGGTGCCCGTCCGCTATCAAATTATTGCGTTCAATGCTTGATGCATGTTCTATCCGTCGTGTATCTATCACGCCACGTTGCCGCCCTTGACCAATGACAGACGAGATAGTCATCACGTGCGAATAATGACGCCGTTACGTTTCACGAAGCACGAAAAAAGTTTTATTGTTCCACGATTATTATTGTAAATGGGATAAAAATTCAACATTGATCTTGGCCAAATAAAAACTGGCCTTTTCTAAGATAATAACATCACTGGGTGAGCAACCTTTATTCTTTAAGTTCTACACCATGACCATAAAAAAATTCCAATGAAAATAGTCTCTTCGTATTAATTCATTCAGATCCGGATTTTTGTTGAGATAAATAGAGCAAAAATTTTTGGACCTCTTCCAATCTGTCACGTGACTGTGCCAATGGCGTACAACTTTTCCGACGTAGATTGAACAGTGTGAATGCGTGTGGAATATAGAGCAAGCTAAAACACGGGTTTTGCACTATTGTACGCAATATTTGATAGTGCACAGACATCTATTTACTTTATATTCAAATATTCAATTCAAATAAATAGGTATGTAGTTTTGGGGAAATAATTCATTAAGTTTTTATAAAGAATTTATCTATAATTTTAGGGGAAATACGGTATCCCAATTACCATCGCTAAAATTCGATCTGTTTTTCGCCGGCATTTTTTCCATCAAACTTGTCCTGGTTCTAACCAATGGTCAGGCCTCGGGAATCCGACTAGTAATTTATTTTTTTTTTCGTTGACAACCCAAAAGTCACCTCTTCCCCTCTCTTTCTCTCTCTCTCCCCCTCTCTGCCCCTCTCTGCCCCTCTCCCCCTCTCCCCTCTCTCTCCCTTCATCCCTCTCTCGTCACTATTTCGATATTTATGCGTTCCTTTTGAAAAGTTGTAAAGAACCTGGTGTAGTTAGAATAAATAGAATTGTTTTACAAACATATTGATAACAAATGACCTAGACTCGTAGCCCGGACTGACCTATAGACGCTGTAAAACGAACCGAAATGGAAATTCAAGCCACTACGACTTTTCTGGCTCCGACGGTTTTAGAAACTAAAGATAAACACGACTGATTATGAAACGATAGAAATTGCGTTCGTACAAAATCGGAAGTTGCGCGATGCAGCCATGTTGTTCTCGGCGCCTGCTCCTTGTAACCACCCAAGCTACACTCTGTCGAGCGAGCATCTCTTATCATACAACAGTACAACTTCCGCCGTCACCGACAGGCAGCTGTAGTTATCGCGCGGTCAAAATATACGTCTATTTTACACCCACCTATATAAATATAGTCACCTCATCTGTACTAAAATTATTTACTCGTTTTCCCGGTTTTAACTGCACCGTTCAACGCTAGCTGCCAAAATAGATCGCCGAAATATCGGAATAACTAAAAACCGGCAGGCGTTGCTGACTCACCTTGGCGTGCCAATGACCGACAAACTTCAAAATATATCGCCAGCAAATTGATGGATGACACTGGTCATGATCAGGGCAGCTGCACCCCGGCGTTTGATATATCTACCGGAAATATTTCACTTGATGAGTGCCTGCTAAAGAGTGCTTTATGACTCTTCGAGGTCAATACATTTTTAGATGGTTTATTTATTTATAAATGTTTGGGGAAAGCACATAGTACAGTGATACACGCACTGATCTCGTAAGTTATAGGTCACGGGTTCGAAACCACCTGCGAGTCTGTGGTTTATCTTCTGTGATGGTCCTCGGCAAGTCATTTGTCTCCGATTGCTGGAGTCAACCCCTCTCTGAAATGGGTAGACGCTTGATAATCATCATTCACAGTTGACATTCGAGCGTCCAAAGTATTGTATCTGTACTGAATAGCTTTCGTAAACATTAATTGTAAACGGCATTTGCGAGCCTCTATTGGCTCAACCTTGTGGTATGTGTTGTACGTCATCGTTCTATGTTTACACACCGTCTCAAAACCATAATATGTACTTCACTTTTTTCCATTTACGTCGCCTCAAAACGATACTATGTACTCACTTTTTCTGTTTACGTCGCCTCAAAACGATATGTACTTCATTGTTTTTACGTTTAAACACAGACTTAAAACGATATAATATTTTTTTTCCGCGATACATATAGAAAAATGAATTTTCTGAATTACACAGCATCCAGAAAACGTACAAAACTGCTTATCGATAGCGACAATAAACACGCGCTTTATAATCGAATATCGGTATTTCGTGATGTAACTGTTACCAACAGACAAAAAATATGTTGGTTGTATACAGAAGTAAGGATCAGTGTATTGTAATCTTTCTTCATTGTAATCTTTTCGTAACATTTGATCGACCCTTCTTGTTTTGTCTTATTTCTCAGACACCTTTGTTTTAAATATCTCGATACCTCGACTACTTTTTATCTATGCCTTGCTCGCTATTCTTACCTCGCTCTTCTGCAAGATTCTTTCGTCGCCCCCCCCCCTCTCTCTCTCTCTCTCCCGCCCTCCCCCTCTCATCCATGCCTCCATTACCACGACTGTGCTCAGTGGTCTTTCCTGTACCCTTTTCCTCTTTTCGCCTCGTTTCTTGATCTTAGCTCTGTATTTCTTGTCTTTTGTTCACACTGCGACTGTCGGTATCCGTTAATGTTTCCTATTCCATTACCCTGATTGGGTCCTTTTCAGTTATACTCTCTCTGTGTGCGTGCGTGCGTGCGTGTGTGTGTTTGCGTGCGTACGTGCGCGCGCGTGTGTGGGTGTGATCCCTGCTCATTACACGTGATGAAGTATACTTGTATATTTTGGCGTGTTATTCAAGACCTGGGTGGTTCAATAGCAGCTACCTCTACTCGTCATAAGCGATTTGGCAGCCTCCATAATACAAAACACGTAACGATCTGCCATTAACATACAGATAAAATACGGCCTGTCTAATCGAAACTTTATTAAATAAGCTCGATAGAATAACGAGTAACTCCATCTGGCAACGCAATATTGCGCATATAGTACGTCATATTAATGCATTTTATCGCGTGCTGTAGTCAATTAAGTATCACGTTAAAATATGGTCGTAATTGATGTATAGAACTGATAATTTGAATATTTTGGCGTTTATTAATGGCTGGTTTTAGAGTGTATTTGTTTTTATTATTCAAGTACGTACGTGTGTAACAAGGTAACAAGAGACTCATCCGTTTAAAGGTTACCTCGTTGTCTGGGGCATTAGCGGCCCTTTACAAAACGAGCCTATGGTTAACACGACAAACATGTTATGCGTCAGTTATGAGGGAGAGGGAAAGCACCGTAGTGGAACCTACCGACCTTCGGGTCCGAGCAGACATTTGGCCTACGTCCATTCACGAGACTGCATCCAATTTCCGACAGACGGCGTGCATTTATCTCACACTCCGCTATATCTGTGATAGTTGATTGTTTACGATGAGATGACCAGGAAGACTGTAGATGTAGGCAACATCTAGACGATTCAGAGAATATCTAAAAACAGCCACTATATAAAGTCAGAGGGAACCACGCCGGAAAATCTACGCAGATTCTCGTTTGCAGAAGTTGTTTTTACCCGAATGAACGCAGCAGGTTGTATATTGGTTCGACCGGAAGTCGACCCAGTCACCCAGGATCATCTGGATAGAATTCTTACGATCTCAAGACTACGCTACACTGTAAAAAAAATTGCTGTAATTATCACAGTAACTCATTGTAGTATTTAACAGTTAACTACTGTAAACTCATTTACTGTAATACATACAATATGCTACGGTAAACATGGAGGAATTACACTACAATAGCTACAATAAAATACTGTGAAACGAGGTTCCGGAAATATCCGGACACTCCCGAAAGTAAAATCTATCGTGCGCGTGCGCGTTGAAACTGTTCCTAACTTCCTAGTCCGCCTTTTTCGTTATGATTGTCACCGCGTTCTGTAGCCTACTGTATACTATCGCGTCAAAAGCCGCGAATCAAATCTAGTTTGGTATGTCTGCTTATTGGGTCTTCCAAAAATACACTTAGTGTTTCTTTTTATCACGTGTATACTGTATACGTATACATATATAGATTAAACTTAACCCATGTAAGGAGTCTTATCCAGGAATGAAATCCCAACAAATAGCAACTGCCGTATAAAGTTAATATAACTGCCTTATCAACAGTAAACTAATGTAATGGTCTATTGTAAAATGTGCAGTAAACCAAGCTATTATTAACAGTAAACACTTACTGTAGAAACTACAGTAGCCTACTGGCATTGCTAGCTGCCAGTAAATTACTGTAGAAACTGCATGCTTTTTTACAGTGTACCTGACCCTTCACCGTGTAACTTAAGTCAAACAACGTCGCGTGGGTTGCGATGGTGCTTTTATTTCTATTTATACAAACTGTAAATGTTTTTATTGTGAATTCGTCATTTTTAGCTACTTATTGTTCGCGTTATCGTAATCCTTTTCCACGTGAATCTCAACTGCTTTGACGAACCCCCGGTAGAAAGGCAACGATAACAGATTGGTAACGATACCACTGCGATAGTAAGAGCTACGATGTTAGCAGCAACGGACGCGGAAATAGCAATGGGGTTGCCAGTAACGAAGATGAGTACAGCCACGGTGGTAGCAGGGGGCGGTAATAGACGAAGTAGCGTAATAACGCGAATAGATACAGCAAGTATAATAGTAGTGGTGCTAGCAACATCGGCCACCGGGGATAGATACGACCGTGTTGTACAGCAACGATGATAGCAACAACGTATCACAGGAACCGTGATAGCAACAACGTATCACAGGAACGGTGATAACAGCAACGAGGAGAGATAAACAACACTGGTGCCAACAACGATAACAACACAAACTCCCTGCGCAGAGTTTACAGCAACGAGTTTACAGTACTTTATTAATTTACCGTGAATCAACACTTTCAAAGCGATTGCCTGTTTCTGTTTTTCACTAATTCTTCATAGCGACTATGACGATGGCGACTTTGCCTGCATAGGATTTTCCTTTTTTCGATATTTG
>WURV02122654.1:0-19378 GCA_011762755.2 Epimenia babai
TAGAAAACCCTAGTATAACTTGTTTTACTTACATGAATTATGCAAGAATCCAATATATAGGCAAATGAAGACGGCTATACGAGAAAGAACCATATTTAACTGCTTAAAATAACATTTCTTTTACTGAATTCTTTAATTTAATGAACCACGGCAAGGCTGCGTGTAAGTGCTTGCAATACGTTTAACGTAAATACTAAAATAGGCAAATATTTCCTGTCACGCGTGGCTTGAGTCGACGTGGTTATGAGTATGTACCTGCGAGGCATTTAAATTATAATTTTAAGCGATAATTATAAACAAAAATAAAGCGTGAATCACAAGTAGACGGTAGGTTGGCGAGGTCCGGGTTAGATGTGTATAGTTATAACGGCGATGAGATATACGTTCGATTGCGAAATATTCAAGAAATATTGTAATAAATACTATGATAAACTCTAAACGTTTTATGGATAAAGTCTATCTCTGTTACTATGACATCTGCATCTTATAATATTAGCAGTATGCCTTATATTCGACAATCAGGTATAAATTGCCATGGATAAGTACGTATATAATGGGACTAAATATTTATTACGACTGGATATTGTGAAGGACATTTTATTTTCGCGGTATTGTATTGCCAGTTGCGTTACTGACATGAGGATGATGTGATAAGTGAGGAAAAATGGCATGTTAGAGAATCATAGCGATCATGACGATGCTAGAGCCGGGGAATCGAATGTAAGTGTAGCGAATAGAATATGGGAATAAAAAACATCAATAACCAGCTTTAATTTAAATGTGGATCTAGAATGCTGAGACAGGGGTATGATGAAGTTATGGCTGCCGATTTTGTTCACGGACACGGGAGCCCATATGCAGGTGATTTCTTGTCCGAGAAAAGGGAGAATATTCTCGTTGGTGTAAAAGTGCACAATGATTATCGCCCTTATTTCACATTCATAATCTTTGAACTGAAATTGGCTCATGGAGATTTCATTGAACTTAATTGATTTTACGTGTCAACATAACAAATACTCGCTACTTCTTTTTTAATACTAATTAAGTACATAAGAAACTTGTGTTTGAGATTGTTTCAACTGTGATACATATTTATACACGTATGAACTCTATTACATTTGAGTGAGGGCCAAGAAGTTCGCGACTTTCGCCGCATTTCTCTCCAATTCAATATAATCATTTTGTAACCACCCAGTAACGATAAATAACTTAATATGAGCCAAAACGACCCAGCCCTTTATTTATAGTCTATCAGTGTTTGTTAGAGATATATTTTTATCACTGGGATGAAATGCAGAATGTTGTGTCAGTGTTTTTTCATAAACGTGTTATATAATGAAATATACAGCAGAAAATCCACCTTTGTAGCTCAGTTAATAGAGCAACAGACCGGATGTCTGGAGATCGTGAGTTCGATTTCGACCAAATACGAGCCTTGTTTCTATGCATTTCTCACGTGATATTTATCGATCCTGTTTAATTTTCTGTGAAAAAGAGTCAATTTTTTACAGAATAGTATTCACCCCCATCGCTATTATCATTATCAGTATCGTTAACGTCATTGTCATCGTCATTATCATTATCATTATCGTCATCGATAATTTTCTGTGAAAAAGAGTCAATTTTTTACAGGACAGTATCCACCCCCATCGCTATTATCATTATCAGTATCATTATCGTTATCGTCATTGTCATCGTCATTATCATCATTATTATCGTTATCATTATCGTCGTCGTCATCGTCGTCGTCGTCATCATCGTCATTATCGTCATCGTCATCGTAACGGCATCGTTTTCGTTATCATTATCATTATCGTCGTCATCGTCGTCGTTGCCGTTGCAATTGCCATTGCAATTGATTGCCATTATCATCATCATTATTATTATTATACATAAAGCCATGCATTTGCAGATTACACTTCTCGACAACATCACAGGTTTTAGCGTGGTCGTCTTGTAGTGATGAACGGGCCATGCCTGCAGTGTTAGAAACCCGTGCCAATTAGGACATTTCGTTTTCTCTCGAATACCCACAGATTATTGATACCTATTTCATTGGATAAATTCAAGCTCTTGGCTTCCAGACGGTCCACGCGTCGTCTTAGACGTATTCCCCATCAGATAATTACCGTAGTCGACAATGGCATAGTGTAAATCACGTGATTCGCTTCAATCGAGTTGATTGGACATTTCTCATACATCAATCATGATATATGCCATTGGCTGCTGCGAATGCTCGATAATCACTACGCGTCGGATTGGCTCAAAGAGAGACGCCGATGATTAAGCGCTTTTGTCTACGCGATCAGAAACGTGAAATTTCCATTCGTAGAATATTAAGCGTTTTATTACTCACTTAGTTGCTAGAGCACTGTCCCAAGAACCAAAGAGTATGCAGTTATAATCTCGGGCTTTCAAATCTTTGAATTTCCCCGCCCCGCCCTTTTGATGCTTTCAAAATTACGATTTATAACTACCGATGAGCTCCTCTCAAAGCGATATTTTTGAACAATGATGGCGTAACTGTATACTCTATTGAAGTCCCAATAGATTCCATTCTGATAAGCCGATAAACTCGTTCATATGTACTCAATAATCCGTCCTAGAACGGTCGCATCAGCGCCCGATGCGTTATGTTATCCAGAATTATTGATATTCTACTGTGAGTAAAGCAATAGGATTTCGATGCTATCTTTCAGCACAGCACAAACGCCAAATAGGTCGAACGACCGGGCGCATCCAGCGATCGGATTTTGTAAATATGAGATAACGTGCATATTCTAGGCATCATTCCGAATGCATGACACTCGTCAATTATGTTACACCGTTGGCTATGTACAGGCGATAATAAGTTCTGTATATAGTATAGTGCACACGACGTACCCGGACTTCCACATTCACCGAAGAGAGCGCATTACTCATAGCATTGGGTCACGCAGTGTTAACGTTGATTGAAAGATCAAATATTATTCGTCTGATAATAACCGGAGTCAGGTGTCTACTTTCGCTTTGTGTGCGCGCACGCGTCTGTGTTTGCCCGCGAGCGCGCGCACACGGGTGCGTGAGCGTGTTTTGTCATGTACACACTCAGTCAAAGCTTGACTGATCAGGTATCGCTGGCGTTGCATAATAAAGTAACTAAAAACCGCGTGTGGAGGGAAAGGACTTTTTACTATGTACTCTGGGAATAATGGTGATTTTTGTCGTAATATTTGTTCAAACAATTATTTTAGGCATCAGACGTTTGTGATTTTTCAATTTGATGATCGTATTTATGATGGTGATGATGATCATCGTGTACGCCTTTTGGGGCGATAACGAGGCCTTCGAATACAAGATTTTCGGTATCAGTAGTACATGTCATAAATACTTCAAAGAATTGTATCGATGAGAGCTTCGTTTCAGCTTTTAGTAACAATTGACAATGTATAACTCGTAGTTCTGGATGGCGTCACTACGACAGCTCTTTAACTGGCTGGTGTGCATTAGGTGCGTGGATTATCGATCCTTAATTAACTTACTGTCTTCGCAAGACGCCTTCCCCACGGTCTTACAAGTGCGTAACAGGTTACGACAGTTTGCCAGTCGTGTCCCGTCATTTCGCGTAATTGCTTTAATGGCTCACTCATGCATTACCGTAGCATACTGCTCCCGACAACCCGTGGGGCCGCGCGTTGTTCAACGACAAAATGACTGGAACAAATTCTATTATAGGCACTATCTCACAACCTTCAACGATATGCGTGATAACCTTATCGAATAAATCAGCACTATAATCGAATTGTTCTCTTATGATAGCCCAATCTCACAATCGGTAATAGAGTTTCAGTATTCGTAATCGACAATCGCAGGGTACATTGAGAATTGAATTGAAATAAAATTAGCAATCGTTTTGAAGTTGCAAGAATATATCATTCTATTATCATTATTATTTATGTGCAAAGGCAGAAATTGGACTCAGACCATAAGACGACTTCGTTTCTGCGTCTACCAGCGAACCGCGAATCAAGTTAGACTTGACTCGAATATATTTGGATCAAATTGGTCCCAATCTATTAGGGCCGTCCGCCCTCGATTTTATGGAGCCTACTTGACTCGATTCTAGATCAGGGTCTGAATCTACTGTCGAAATACCGTAGATGTAAACGTTTTGGTCACGAGACGGTTTCTAAGTATCATGGCCCCCATTACCTAGTTTTCATTTTTCTTTATGTCCTAAACACTTCTCTTGCGTTAATACCATATTTAATTTTTTTATAGCAGCTAATTCTATGCTTAATTCGATGAAAAGATAAACGAGCCTCTGTGGTACCAATACTTCTGATGCGCTTGCACGTTTCGCTGAAAAACATCGATCAATCTAAACGAGTTATCTGTCATATCCTTATTACGTGCATAAAGCAGAAAACTAACGGGGCGAACGATCTTTGATAGCGTGGAAGACGGTGTACGCGGAATGGCTGGTAAACTAACCATAATTTGAGTAAGGGAGATGACACAAAGAGCGAGCGTTGACGAAAGCTCTAATAGTCGCGAGTAAAGTATTTTGTTCGCCGTGATTGTGGCATGGCAGGCGTCTCCATATGCCACTCTATGGAATGCTTTGCCCCTCGAAATGGGAAGCATAGTCTCTATTAATATGTTTAAAACTATGCTTAAGTCATATCTTCCATTTTTTCTGATATAAGTTGCTATTTTCACACCACCGTGGACCACCCTGTGAGCATGCGTGCATGGAGTGGGGTGGTATATAAATGCCTAATATTTATTTTTATTTACTCCATACTTCATCTTCTAACATGGCGATTCCATGTGTCACCAAAGTGTCGCCAAAGGATTGTATTTTATTACCCTAAAAAGTCGCGTTTTCCCTTTTTTTCGAGGACTGTTAGGGAATTAAAGAACAAAATGTAGCGATGATATTCAGTTACCTTACTATGACTAGCACTACCTCAAGATGGGCCCGCAGACACTTCAACATATTGGGTAATGAGGAAGCAGACGCCTTTCCCAAAAAGGCAAGCAACGCTACACCACACACCTTAAGTCTCATTATGCCCATTAGAGTTATAGGCTTTTTCTGGGCAATTCTCTCCAGCTGTTTGGAAAACCAGATTGGGTATCCTCATTAACATCACGTAAATATAGAAAACACCGCAAAAATTTGCCAATCAATATAGAGTCCATCCATCTTGTTACAGATATCTGTGTATATCGCAGACCGGACATACTGACTTGAAATATAATTGATTCTCAAAAGCGGTGGGAAATACCTAAATGCACAGGAGAAAGCGTGCCCCTGGAGCTCAGTCTGTACACAACCAGACCGGTTATTTAGAGGTCGTCGGTTCGAGTCCCATCAGAGGTATAGGTTTTTGCTCTGCATTTTTCTCCAGCTATTCAAAAAACCATATCGGCTACCCTCATTTACATTACGTTAATATACAAAACTCCCAAAAAAATCAGCCAATTAATTTATACTCTACCATGCTTGTTACAGATATCTGTGTATAACGCAGGCGTGATATACGGACATTAAATATCAGTGGCTCTCAAAAACGGTGTGAAATACTTAAAAGCCTGCCCCTCTAGCTCAGGAGGTAGAGCGCGTTGCCATCTTAACACTTTTGTCTCTTGTCGTAGTAAATAAGGGATAGAGGAGACGCCAATTCATCTTTATTATGGGTTTTGGCGTTTTGACAGACGGCGAGTAACCTATATGATCGGTCTATATTTAACCAAGGTAATTTTCACCAGACGCTATATGGACGGCTGCCATTCCACAAAATTTGGCGCAACATAATTGACGTAATCGGACTTACTCGAGGCTATACTTCCGTTCATCGGAGAAAAAATTACACCCTAGTCGCCGTAATTGCGCAGGCTGTAATTTGACTGATTACTGTCGACCGCTCTGGCGCGTTTTTCCTTTGACACGGCTGCGAGTATGATTCGCTTATTACAGAGAAAAGTTTCACAGAGAGGAACGAAATCAATTGCGTCGTGTTATGAAGATTTATAGGAATATTGGCAATAATTCTATTCTTAATTTGTCACGATTTACCGGCTCGGAAAGGAGAGTTTTGCACGGAAATACTCTAAGTTTGTAATATTTTCGTTGACTTTGATATTAAGCAAAAGCCTTTAAAAACATTTTCAAAGAAGCGAGACGACAGAATATCACGGATCGCCAGGCACTATGATGTCCAAATAAATTGTCTATATTAACCGGTTGTGATTCATACGGCGTCTAGTCTGTTTCGTCAGACCAATGTAACAAGTGCTCGATGCTCGTACAGCGGGGATCGTGCCTTCTACGCTGCTGCACCTCGCCTTTTCAATGCACTCCCAGCCGACAGTCAAGGAATCTACAACTTTCAGCCAATTTAAAAGCAATCTCAAACTACAATTATTCAGCACTACTTCCACTGAATAGGTCAACAGTACTTTATTAATTTGCCGAGAATCAACACTTTTAAAGATAGATACTCTTTTTTCATATTTATGGTGACTTAGCCTACATCTAACATATGATTTGCTTTTCTATATTTTCTGTTTTCCAGAGTATTATTCAACATTTTTATTTATTTCGTGCTCACTGTAAATGTACATAATTGTATCTAACATTGATCTGTATTACCTTTATACTGTTAGATATTAATTTTATATAATTTAAGTAAATCCATTATAGTCTTAGAAGTTAGACCATTAGGCCATAACTTCGTGTGAAGTGTTTGACAGCTAAGCTAATAAGTACACTTCAATCAAATATATTTCCTTTCCTTTTATTTCAGTGTATGGAAGAGGATAATTGTGAAATTTTTTAGGGTATAATAAAGCCACATTGTAGGTGCCACCACCTTTAATTAATGCGCAACACGACTTGTATGATTCGTATATATAAAACACAAATATTGTGTTAAATAAAACACAAATATATGCTTGATTTAGAATGCAGTAGCTTAATCACATAAATCGCCTATACCATATTTCGTCAGATTTAATGTACAAAAACTCTAGTTGATATTAGTTTTAGTCAAAGGCTGTTACCGTTGTATTTTATTGTATGATGAGATATGACCACTGACCAGCATGGTTATTCACCACTATAATACCTCTTTGAAATGCTTAATTCCCGACGATACTTGAGAAGCGTTTCTGGAAACTATGAGCGGCATGCATTGGTATTGTACAATCATTAGATTTAATGTGAACACGCCATTTTTCAGAAACTGTTCTAGTGGATAATTATGCGTTCTACCTGTCCATACGGCACTTCGGAACTTTATAAATTCACTTTGCTAACGTATCTTTTCGAGGGAAATCATAAATCTCCCGAAAGTATTACAAAAATCTATGCAGGTGAGGATGCAACTTAAGAGTTGCATTGATTAAACACTTCGCTTCACAATTTCTTCTGAACATCGTCTCAACATAGGCCCGACTTTGCGATTAAAATTCCGAGTTAGCAGGATTGTACAACATTGAAAACACCCAAATTGGTGCGAGGCTAAGTTTCAGTCAGTGACAGGCTAGTGATAGTCTCAACTTTATTAGCTAAACCTCTGACTAAAGACTGGAGTTTTTAGGTTACCACGGCATGCTCGCAATAAAAGGTTCAACCGGTAGTATGCGAGGTAGTTTTAAACAATTATATATGGCAAATCAATACTTTACATAGTATTCTCCAAACTACGCTGTAACTCGTCATCTAAATGTCGTGTTCACCAAATCTTACTGCTTTCTGGCAAATGTAGGGGAGAACCCACGGGGACTTATACATGCCTTTCTTTTTCGAATAGTAAAGATCATCGTTGAAAGGTCAACTTTGCAGACAATCGACATTACCGCCGATAAAAATGTCACATTACTTAGAGCGTATCCATTAACGTTTCACATGGCGACGTTTCAACGTAAACCCGAGAATTTTTTTCTCGTTTCTTTTAAGAGACGCAATGTGACTCTTCGAGTAACCTGATGCAGAGTTATTAATGAACCCTTTACACATGTCCGTGTAACGCGGAATTACGCGCATTAGGTTTTATATGCTGGTGGCTCATTTGAAGGTATACACGGCATTTGTAGCGCCGATAGCTAGATAACAGACGTCGGGGACTTAGAGAAGCCAGAAATCAATTGCCCGGAACAAACTAGTAATATAGATAAAAGCCTTGCGAGGTGTCTTCTTCCGCCACTTAAGGCGGTCGGTCAGACTTCCTTGGCACAGAAGCTTAATGTGCATTATATCTGTACAAATATATCGTTTTTTCTGTAAAATGAAGTCAATGAAAATCGATAATTGCTATTGTTATTCTCTCAAGAAGTTAATTCTCACATAAGACAGTCCACCCCTATGCATCGTCGAAGTGGAGTGAATTGAGAGGAGATCAAAAGTCACTGTAGACATCTCGTGTGACATGAAACGCACGAACGTCTGTTTACCATGGTATTAGTCTGATGAATGAACGGGCATCATTGAACCAGCTGGCCCCATATCGACGGCTGTAAAAATAATTATTGTTCTTACTATTCCACATGGGATAAAAGCTGTATGAAACTATACTGGGCAGAATTTGACAGATATAAGGCTGCATCATATAGTTTCGGTACAATAGATCCCAAATTACGCGACTGATCATACTGGTGCACATATTTATGTCTTTTTTAAAATATCACATTAATGCTGTAGTATAAACCTATCGCGGAAACGTGACGCAGTCGGTATCGTCGAGAAAATTGACCTACACTCGCGTGATTATGGACGTCGCACGGGGAAAACGACGCATGATTTCATATCCTTGGTTTTAGGTTAATATAGGCAGCAAACTAAAAGTTGCAAAATAGCTAGGAAAAGCCGTAAAATAGCGGGGAAGCCGTGAAATGGCCGGAAAAGACGTGAAATAGCGAGGGAAAAGTCGTAAAATAAGTTTTGGTTTTGTTCAAACCCTCAAAAACATTCCATATATATTTATTGTAAACACACTGCGTTAAGTCGCGTGTCATTTAGGCAGTGTAAAATAGAAAAAATAGCGGACATAGTAACGTTCACTTTCGGGTTCATTAACAGAAATTGCCAAATCATCCGAAATGTTTCGTGTGCCGTTTATGAAAGCACTGTAAGCATTTGTTGATTTTGAGTGAAAGCTTAGTCATTAGTGGCTTCCAAAGACATCGGATATGTCGCTGATGTCGATATTGTTTATAGCCACTACGTCCACGGGTGTAACGCCACTTGCACGGGTTTCTGCCGTATTTACGGGTATATAATATATACGTCTTCTAAAGCCCGGAAATATATTTGACTGATATCCCCACTCATCGGCTTTACCGTACCCACTTATTAATCGTGTCAATTCATTCAACATTCCAAGGACGTCAAATCCGGCTTACGTAGTCACTCGATTCGAGTTAATGTACAAATTCAAATGGTTCGCAATGATTTCTACTGAAATTTAATTCATCTATGTGCTATTTAGCAGATAAACAGTGGCGTGCGACATAATTCAAAATAGAACAAGGCGCCTATAGATTCAGTTACTACTTTAACCACATAATAGATCAGTTTTAATCAAAGGAGGCCTGCTCTGTCCGTGTAAATAATCACTAATCATGATAACGCTTACAAAAATTGCAATCATTTCTGAAGACAGAACGTTTTCCCCACCGTATTCTGTTGGATTTTTCTCATCGATTTAGAATAAAACGCTTGCAAACAACCAGCTTTAAAGTCGCTACTTGATCTCATTCTTGTCATGTTTTGTCATACACAATCGTTTCATGACCTATAGCTCACCTTCCTCCTGCTACGCTCTGTAGCCCATCATTCGTGCAGCACTCTGTCACATACCTCCTTTATTCCTCGGTCTGTCGCAGACCTTTCTCAAGCAATGCCCTTTCGCACACCCTGCTCTATTATTTCTCTGCACCACACTTCATTCTTGCTATACTCGGTAACAATCTTCGTCCGTATAATACATGTTTCAATAGGAAATAATCAGTCATAATATTAGGAAATACAAAATTATGAAAAATGCAAGAACGAATCGTTAATATAATATGAAATGCCTTATATTAAAATTTCACATACGTAACACAAATACTGTGTGTGATATTGATTTGATTCTGTCCTCAATTTATACAGAGATGATTAAATCGTTTTAGGAAAGGGCTATTCTCTGTGAAAATGCTAGCTAGTCGTACGTGAACCACTTTAGATCCACTTAACGTTTCCGATCACGAAAGTTCCAACAATGCTTACCTCTTTTATTAAATGTCATCCAGAAACCTAGTAATTCCGTTGGATCTTAACAAGAACACAGTTTTATAATACTGTATAAATAAAAGCGAAGCCACATATGTACATAAGCGAATATAGATACGCCATTGTATGGCATCCTTAGGAAATTACACAATCCTCTTGTCTGTCACCGGCTCTTCGAGCGTTACGTTTTACTTTTGGCTTACTGCCTCGTCGAATGAGGCTACGACTCCGACTAAACAAATTAGATTTGTCTCTTGATGGTTTAGGCACCTCTTCATTCGGCAAAGCGTCGATCTGTTCTACCGAGTTCGCGCTCAGTCGCCGCTGAAGGATCGGTTCTAACATTTTCATATTCGGCTGCTTTGCTTGACTAAGGAGGGTCCGAAATATTTCCATTATGTTATTTCCATTTCTCGCGGACACTTCAACAAATGCGCCGTTTAGACCGCACTCGTACACCCACCGAATGGCGTCTTCTCTCGGCACTTGGCGCTCGTGTTCGATATCGGATTTGTTTCCTACAACGACGCACGGCAAGTCCTCGAAGTTCTCCCTCTCCTCGCGAATCTGTTCGCGGAGGCTCTGCACCTCCTGAAAGGAAGGGTAGTTATTGACCGAATACACCAAGACAAAAGCGTGACCCGTCGAAATCGACAAACGACGCATCGCAGGAAAAGCAAAGTTCCCAGCTGTGTCTAGAATGTCAACCTTGATCGTACTTCCCTGGACGAAGTATTCCCTGCAGTACAGGTCCTCAACTGTCTCCTTGTAAGTCGTGGAAAACGTATTGTGCAGGAATCGCTTGACTATCGAGCTCTTGCCCACGCCTCCCGACCCGAGAAAAACGAGCCGACACCTCTCGTTCACGTCAGCCATTGTCACCAACCTCTCACTAGGCTTCCTATCGTCTTCCACACCACCTGAAAATAAATGAGCTGAATAAATAGAAAATGTAAGAAAAAGTGTGAGAGGTAATTGCCTAGACGATACGATAAACATGGAGGTGAAATCAATTTTCAAAATGTTACATAATTTTCTATGGATGTGGATGCCATTCTTAAACAGGTGTACCATTGGGACTGCATCATCAAGGCGATGCATGTTATAAACGCAGCCCGGATATTTAATACTGACTCCCGGATGTCAATGTCGTGCCGCCTCCACTACCGAAATCCTCGACGTTACGCTCTACAGAACATTCGGCAACTAAACGTGGTGGTTGGTATTGAACATCGTGAGTTTATCCATCAACTTCTTGCTCAACGAAAAAACAGAGCCCTGGGAAAATTCGTATCGCAATGGATCTCAAAAACTACAAACCGTGTCATTACAAAGACGATCGCAGCAGAGCGATGAAGATAACTCATCTCTGCATGATTACTTATGGCTACTGTTCAAATAACTGTGTATACAATGGGTATGCAATCGAAACAAAGTCGTGGTAGCCTTAGAGATGAGTGGCTAATGTTTATTTATGACAAGATAAACACATTGTTTACCTGTGCCATGCGATAACGATTGGATCTACCAATATTGTATATTGCGTAAGATTGTCATAATATCGTCTAAATGCGTTGATATACAAACCCACCTGAATTATATTCCCGTACCATTACCATTTGCGCAATTTTTTATTATTGTGTACCAAAATCAAATATCGGTTGTGTAACACTATCACTCATGCAATCTCAACAGAATTATGAGGATAGCAGGGGTAGTCTGGTGATATAGTGAAGAAAAAAGGAACAGCACTTTAGTCGACTTCTTCACTTGAAAAGATTATTTGATCGAAAGCTCGTGAAATACACCACAGAGTTAGTCTACTGAGGTGCAATCTCCACAAACAGTTTTAGATAGTGTAGTTGTAAGACGAGTTACTTCTCGCGCAAAAAGGTTGCGAGCTCGAATATAATGAATCAGAACATAAATAACAAAGCATAAATCTAACCTGATAAAGCTGCATCAAATATAACACCCAGGTGAAAAACATATACAAAAACCGAGAATAGCGATGGCGCTGACCTAAAACCGGATGCAAGTTTTAGTCCTACTTTATTAATGGCCAGATTAGCTCTTATTCATTCAAGAACTTTATTTCAAAATAAATCTTTGGCTTATTCCATATAGCAGAAGTAGCCATAAAATCCCATGTCTGAGCGCCTGTGTTCGGTTAAGTGGATGGTCTCAAACGTCAAGGTAGATCCTGCATCTGTCATACGTTGCCTTAAAGCGGTGGTCTTTGGTGATTATTTACAGATCGATTACAAGAGAGCGGAGACGTAAACGCCATACAGACTATCCAGAGAGCACGAGAAACACGTCAGAAGAAGATGCCCTTGCGTAACCACACCGAAAAGACTACTCAGACTTCATGGGCAAATGTAGTAGGCGGAGTTGAAATCGCTTTTGGCGCTCATAAATCTCTACATCATGTCCTATACTGGAGCGACCGGGGATCAGTTCAGATTCCTGTGGATTTCAATTCCAGCAATCTATGAACTGATTCATTATAAGTGTACAGTAGCCGTATTATTCCATTGAATAATACTATACCTTGTTGCTTTTGTGGGGTCAATGGCAGTGTATGAACTGGGTGTATTTTACAACCAGGGTCGAGACACAATAACGCTACATTGGGAGCGCCTTGGGGCAGCCTTTTGGCGGCGCTGATAAAGAAACATAATTGTCTTGACCTTTCGGCACAACACAGTCGCACGTCGCCAAACACCGGTTTCCGCTTGTTCAATAATTCACAGCGCGTGAGCTGGGGTTATTTATATGCGTAGCTTCTAAGAGCAGGAAGACTCCTCGCGAAGGAGACTAGTCTCCAATGCACCATAATAAAAGCACCACATCGTTAATATATAACTATGTTTGTTTTGCGAACGCGTCGGAGACTCCATTCGACAAAGTATGGGGGTAAGGAATCTAGTAGTAACCCAATTGCCGAATATAAAACTGTTCAGCTGTCAGGCTTTAGAGTCGGGATGGATAGTCGCTACGTGATGTCGATGTGCGGTTGACAGATTGAGGGTACTGTTGGAATTATTGATACGTTTATCGGCCGCGGGATATAGCTCACGCCTAATATATCAATATATTTATGGTCCACTTAACTCCTTCGGGGCGTAGGGAGGCAAAATGAGCAATGGTAAGATGAACACACGACCCGGTGCTGCCGTATCCGGCGTCTTGCAGACGGAGAGCGACAGTAGCAAAGATCAGCTTCCGTAGCCCCGGAGCTGAAGGTTCCCTTAGTCGTGGATCCAATCAGTTTTTAAGGGCTTGATGCACGTTAGTTGATAGGTTAATGCAAGTTATCACTATTAGAGGCAGCATACAACAGGCATTATGACCGGAAAATGTTATTTTTCTATTCAATCAGTATCAAAATCGTGGAAAATAACGACTCTATATAGTCATTCTTTACATGGCATAGTGGATCAAATATCGTCATATGTCCATGCAAACGGTGAACGCCAGCTAAGTGCGATATTCAAAGCGAGATGATTGATCGATGTGTATGGTTTTCAAAATGGAACTCCACGTTGCTAATGCGCAGGATCATTGAAATAGTACTTGCACAGCAATCTGTCCATGTTCTCTCTGGTCTCCGATAACTGAATATAACGTACGGTTGTCTCGTCTATTAAGTACGGTGCTCGCTCGAAAATTCTTCCTTTTAGAATCGTTACTCATGTCTCTATACATGTCTCTATACATCTCTCTATACATGTCTCTATACAGGCAATGCGTCTTCATTAGGTACCGAAAGCGCCTGGTTAATTCCCATCACTTTCGCAAGAGCGTCTCCAATCAAACGCATCGATCATCCGCCGTTATTGTATACCCTCCGAGGTAAACAGGCGACGCAAATCATTATCCACATAGCTACATAAATTCGCCACTCCCCGAGTATTTTGGACATGGCAAAGGCCTGGAGTAAGAACGCGAGTGGACGAAGAACGCTGGGAGGCGAATATCACGATGAAATCAAATATCACACATAAACTAGAATAAAGCCATTGTTCCCTCTGCTTAATGAATCACAGACAGCGATGACATATCAAATGGTTTGTGACGAGCTGGGTATATGGCTACGGGCATGGTTTTTGTATTATCAATTGCTACCTACGAGGTGGAAATAGCCGTCGATATTGCTGTACACTTCAAACTCGCTTTCGCTCTTATTTATAATACCAAACACTATTGCACGGATTAAGAAGAGAGATGGCATACGCTACGTTTTCAAGGAATAATTTATTGAGGAATAGCCAAAAATATGGCAATTGGCGATGTCACATAGTGCACATATATAGAAGTTACTATGGATGTCTATACATGCTAGTTCACGTCGATGTTTTTATATTTACACCGTTTAGAGTGTCTTTAAAAGGGCCATCTATTTCGATACATAGTTCGTTGTTTGTTTTTTAATTCGATCTATTAGCACACAGCAATACTCATATCTTATGCGCCGGTCACTTTATTTTATTACCAGCTCCATCTCATCGTAAATTCTTGAACAGTTCACGTTCCGCGCATTTTAAACATATCAATCACGGACGAACATAAAGCCATTGATTAGCATATTGACGGATTACGCGGTACGTACACGCCATGTCGTTAGTGATCGAATGAAGCGAAAGCAACGGCGAACAATGAAGTCTGATGAATGCTTTCATGGCGCAAAAAACGCCGGAAATTATCTGTAAATGACTCGAATTATTTTACTGTGAAAACCGCCGAAGGGGAAATTCGCTTGTTTTTGTGTAGAAAAACGCGCGACGCACAATAAGTCGTACGTCCACTGTATACTTTGGTCCTCCCTCCACTTTAGAAAGAAGATGCTATCCAGTCGCCGTGTTAGAGCGAAGCTCTGACAACCATGGATATTGAAACCTGTGAGAAAGAGCGCGCCTACAATTTGATGTGAGAGACCATGGACCATTTAGTGGATCTCATCTTTGCCGCATATATCGATGCGTTACCCACAAAACGTATTGTAATGTCCGTCGGCGACAAGTCTCCATTACTATACGTACAATTACGGATTATATGTTTAACCTTTTGACCAGGATCCATGACACCTTCGAAAACTAAAAGAGTCCCGTTTAATTCGACACGAAGAAACTGCGTTCTGTTAATGTTGGTAAAAATATTTTCAGTTAAAACCTTGTAAATGGTCTTTTTGGTGATTGAATAAATCGAGGTGTCTTTGACGGTGACAAGCAGATACTTGCCAAAAATACGAGCATATTACTTTTTAGCTCGAATTTCATCAATTCTCGGATGATTAATGATCTACGATTGACGTTTTTTATCATAAACATAGAACACAATGACGCCTCGAGTAACGCGCTATCAGTACACGCTTTACTGGAGTCGAAATCCTGTAGATACTAATCTGGAGAGAATTCACAGAAAAAATCTATCTCTCTGATGGAACTCGAACCCACGACCTCCAGATAACCGGATTGGTTCTCTACCAACTATGCTACAAGGGCAAAGCTTTCTCCTGTTCAGTTAGATATTTAACACCGTTTTGTAGAACCACTTATGTTTAAAGTCCGTATATCATAGCCAGCGATATACACAGATATCTGTAGCAAATTGGTTCTACGTATGAAGAGCTGGAGAGAAATGCACAGAAAAAACCTATACCTTTGATTGGACTCGATCCCACGACCTCCACCATCTGGACTGTATATACTAAGGCTCCGTCGTTAATAACGATATCAAACTTTTTATACGGGCTATTGAGTCTGCACAACGTATGACTTGCCTATAACAGTGAAACGCTGTAGTGTAAGTGTCATATTAGTCAAAACGCACAATACTAAAATAAAAAGTAGCACCAGACTTTTTGTAAACAGGAATACTCTCATCAGGTGAATGTTCACTTGTCTACAAAACCTTATGTTCATTTTACTCAGTTTGTGAATTAGATACTACATCCATTTTGGTCGACTTGGTGTTTCTAATCATTCCAAAATACCGTCGTTTATTTAAAATAATCGATCGCTTTTCAATGTATTAACCAGAACGTCCTCCTTACGTCTTCACCTACAATTCAGACTCGTTTCTTGAACCAATATCAGATTTTTATGGGCTGGATGAAGAGCGTTCTCTCACGAAATTATTTTGATTTTATAGACTACCCGGTGATAGAGCATTCCGGATTGCTGCAACGGTGTTGGGTCAAGTGACTAGATCTTCGGCGAAACAAGCATCTTTGACATTAACGCTGAAGAACGGTGAGAGTTAAAACAATCGTGGACTTAATCGCCAATAACATTGATCTTAATTGTTTTAGTGAAAATTACACAGGTAGTGCTATGAAACAGGGCTACATATATTTTTGGCAAAGATTTATTCTTAATAGAGTCACAGGGCTATATTAAAATGAGATAGATATCAAGGGTTAGTGTTACCGATCAATGCGCAAACGAAAACGAAAGACCGCACACACTACATATATGGCACCGCATTAGGGATATCCCCACATGCCCATTGTGGGAGGACTGCAAAAATTGCACATAAAAGCATCTGGTTAATTACATCAATTATATAAATCAAATGGTGACATTAATATTTTAGAGGTTAACTACCATTTTGATTTTTGTTGTTTACTGATTGTTCATACAAATACACAGTTAGTTAGTTACCAATAGGCTGATAAGCGAGGTAATCGTTGTGCAGGCCATTTTCGGCCGTTCCCAATGCTAGCCTATGATGCGGTTAACAACATATTGATTAGCCTCAATTATGAGGGGTAGGGGACGATACCATATGGTGAAAAAGCCACCGGGTCTGGGCCGACAATTGACTGTATTCCATTCATGCCACTGACTCAAAACACCTACAGACATCCTACATATCTAGCACACATCCGCTAAGTCTGTGATTGGCAATAGTTTTTTACAATGAGATGACGACATAGCGGAAGGTAAACAAGATAGAGACTATCCCTAGAGTATTTGAAGCACAGAACGCAGAAAAGAACCACACTGCAAGGGATGCAAATGTCCCCCACGGGCACTGGAGTTTAAGGCGTTTTTGGCCCTAAAAACGCCACATTAAGTAGTATGATTAGAGCCTGGTCGAGAATTGATCCAAGAAACCCCTGGATTCACAGCCAAACGCTCTAACCACTACGTCACTTGCCATTCTCCTATACGAATACCTAAATAGTAGTTCAATTTTACGACACTAAATAAGTAGATTTGTAGAACAATGCCTAACTACCATTTAATATTATGATAAAATACTGGAGAAAGCTCTAGAGGTTCTATTACACGACTGTCAAACTTCGAAGGTTTGTCCCACCCCAGTGCCCGTATGTTACCCATGGAATTTCGCTATACGGTTGCCCCGGGCGACCAGATCGGTCGATCGCGGTCTAATGGTTGCTCGATTACAAGCTGAATTATGATTGACACAGCGACGTAATAAATTGCACACCAAACGTGCTGTTAAGAATTTTACGAAAAGGAGTGAAATAACCATTACGCCTAACCGAACCAAATGAGACATCACATGACACACGTCTCGACGTACCCTCAGGCCTCCATGGCTCATTTATTTTCCTCTCTACGACCGGATGTCAACGGTTCCACGCGTTAGCACCCGGCGCGTTTGACGTCGGCATGTATACACGATGTTGCAATTTGGCTTGCCTAACGATGCCTCCGAAGCGTTGTATGGCCCCACCTCCTATACAAATCCTGTCTTAGTCAATTTTGCACTCCATACCCTGAAATATGCTAAAACCCCGATTTCAACCAGATTTCCGTATCGTGACTGCCACACTACATTTTTTTCTTTCAGCCTCTTGGGACAAATCTGTAATAGTGTAATAGTCATTCACATACACTCGTCATGTATTGACCTTACCTTTTATCGCTAAATACTCCTACGTAGTATTTGATTCGAGACTTTCAGTTAGAAGGACAAGTCGGCCTATTTCGTTTGGTGCCGTAAGAGAGTCTGACTCCGCCGATGCCGAGAGTCGCAACCTATTCTCTTTAAGTATTAATTGGTTAAATACAAGATACGCCATTGATTATTGTGTCATTAACAATTAACTGTACGATGAACGCGTGCAATGCGTGGGAACCGGCCTTATGATATGGCAAGGCGATCATAAAAGTTCATAACGAAAGCTTATCTATGACTTAATTCGACATGAAACCGAAACCGCGATGTAACGATCGAGTACGCTACTAGTGAGTAATAACAAGGTTACAAAGACGATATCTATTCAAGTTGAAAAAGGTTATACTTTGCAATTTTCAAGACGGTTTAATGCCTCAATGCGTACCATGTGGCGATATCGCTGATATAAATGTTACATATTAATATGCAACAGCTGCGTCGCACCATTATACCGATCGAACGCGTCACAGAATTACATAACTCCCGCTGTTCGAAATATTAACGTATATCGGGGCGAGGTATTCACAAGATGTATACTTGGATAAAACTACAATATACAATACGGTGTTCTATAAACAATTTGTGCAGTTATTTAGATAAATTTTAATAAATACTTGGTAGAAGCAGTGTTACTCGGAATGCTTTTTGACTGGTTAACCTGACACGCTATTGACTCAAGACAAGTTATTTTCGCGCCATTCAGCTATGAGCATTGCACAAAATGGACCCTTTGATTGTGTTATATACACTTCTTGTTTACAATCTAAATAAAATAACTTGATACATCAAATATATACCTATAACAGTATTTACAATGTTCTCATCTCAATCGACTTGGTATGTAGTATTTATGTATCTACATAATATACAGATTAGATGCCTATAGACATCAATTTTATTGGAATGTCTAGCCAGGGGTCCAATAAGACCTTGAAGCCCGTGGTCCAATTATATGAATGCGTTACTTACATTCAGACCTCATATGGTTACCAGAGATGGTCGAGCTGAAATATCTGAAGCCCACAACACCATCGAGTCATTAAAATAGGTTTAAATCTTTGATTTAGACAAAGTAAAACGATGCGTAGCCATGTAAGTCAAGTACAGTGAAACTTGTATTAAGCGACCGTCCGCGGGACCGGCGTGAGACCGTCGCTTAAGACAGGTGGTCGCTTAATA